>JAIKVG010000060.1:0-22187 GCA_024679175.1 Phytophthora cajani
GCACGTGCATCAGACGGTGGCGCACGCGAAGGGCATCCCACAAGTGCACATCGTTGAGAACTCGCTTGAAGGGAGTGAAGGTCGCATTGAAAGCAACCTTTACAGACACTTTAACCAGTGGGTGTGGCACAGCGATGTGTCGTATGAGCGCCAGGTATGTTCTATAATACGGTCTGAGCGTCGTAATGTACTTGAGTGTGCGCATATTGACCGTTGTCCTGCTTGTAGCCGCCTTCTTACACGAGTTTCAAGGTCTTGGCTACACCACCTACCGGTGGAGACACTATTTGGGCTTCAACCTATGAGGCGTATGAACGGCTGTCGCCTGAACTCAAGAAATTTGTCGAAGGGCTTCAGCAATCCATAGCAGCAAGGTGCGGGGTTAGCACGTAGGTATCATGCCGCACTATTTCCTGGACTCACAACATTTCTTGAATTTACTCAGCTTCAGGCCGACGCTACCATCGCGCAAGGTCAAACCCTCCGCCGCCCTTTCGTGGAATTCGAACACCCGGTCGTTCGTACCCACCCCGTTACCAAGCGGAAAGCGCTCTACGTGAACAGTGAATTTACGACTCGGATCAACAACCTGTCGGCTGCTGAGTCAGGTAAACAATTGGACCGAGCGGTGCAGTGCCGTGGTATTACCGTGTCCTGAAGTCGGCTGCTGAGTCAGGTAAACAATTGGACCGAGCGGTGCAGTGCCGTGGTATTACCGTGTCCTGACATTTACTTACGAACACTTCGCTGATTCCATTTTACAGATGCGGTCTTGCGCTTCCTCACGAACCACATCGCTCAAGGCCACGAGTTCCAGGTCCGCTATCACTGGACCAAGGACGCTGTGGCGATTTGGGACAACCGTGTGACTGCTCACTACGCTACCTTCGACTACTTGCCAGGCAATCGCCACGCCGTCCGTGTCACCCCCCATGGTGAGATCCCCTACTTGGAGCGTCCTGAGAACCCTTGAACCGCAGGGGCACGTGAGATGGAGCGAACTTTTGGAGTACTGCTGGATAAATATGGGAATCCCCATGAATATGAGTATTTTTTTTGTGAATAAGGTGTATTTAGGTTACTTACACTACGCCAGTATTTATTCTTCCTACCGCGCCATGCTGAACCCATGAATATGAGTATAAAACGAAGAGTTCACGATAGGTCCCTGGTGTGTGAAGGCTTTAGAAACAACATTTACAGGAAAAGCGTAAACGTGAAGGAGTTTGTTTCCTAGTTGGAATTACTGATGTAGTTCAGATTTGACACTTGAGGAGGAATTACATAGAGCCCCGTCAGCAAATACTCCGGAGAGAAATGCTTGGCTTTCCGTAAACCGGATTGTGGCATCAGCTATTCAGCAATTCAGTAGCGAACGACAGTAACGTGAAGATACGTGTAGTCGTTGTGTCTTTGAATTTTAACTTAAAATTAGTAGTACCGAAGGGGGCTCCAACATTTCGTATCGCCCCTACCGCTAAAAAGAATATACGTGTTTCGAAATTAGTACCCGATAGAACCGACTATTATCAATACCGGCATGTGATATCAGGGCGAGCTTCGGCATGCTTACAGCGCATCATAGACACCAGGACTTTGTACACGGTACAGTCACTTAATTCCCAGGTAACGCAAAAATTGCCTGCAGTATTACTAGCACTAAATCAATACTTACTTGCAATAAACATGAAATACCATGTTTCAGAAGATTCATATTTCAAAACTATGTTTTCGAAGCCTATGGCCATTTCGAACGCACAGGCGTGAGAAACGCTTTTCAAGCAGCGATTGTAATCGCGTTCTGTACAGTCTCCGCGCTATCTACATCGATTCGCAAAATAACGAATTTATTGTAGACTTTAAAGCTGATAAATACGCGTTTCGTAGGTTGTAGAGTCCCTTCGACAATCATGGTTTTTTAATCGTAGAATACAGTTCATGTACATGATATTTAGGTCGAAAGTAATTTGCTTGTCCACTTTCGATCATTCTTGGTAAAAGTTGGGATTTCGTCTGGAAAAGTTAACATAATAAAGTTTAAAAATCTTTATTGTTGAAGACGGCGTTCCTGCGCGGGCCACCGCTCGCGCAAGAAATTCGCACTCTCTTTCTATCGCCAAGCTACAGTTGTTAGTTTTCCCGCTATCCGAATAGTAATAGCTGCATGTTCGAAAAGTGGGAAAACCGGTAGCCTGGCTAAACTTGCACATTTACGTGGCGGCGCTGCAGGTTGGACACCGCAAGGACACGCGGGAGAAAGCTAAAGAAAATGAATTGGGTAAATCATCTCAGCTACCAGCTACAAGACGCTGTATCATCACTTAATTGATGCTGCGACGATCCGTCGAAAGCTTGTAAGCTGACGCGTTCTTCTCGTCTTCCTCGTAAATTGATGCTGCGACGATCCGTCGAAAGCTTGTAAGCTGACGCGTTCTTCTCGTCTTCCTCGTCTACTTTTCTTCCCAGTCGAGGTATCATGCCGAACTGCATTTTCTGCATGACGACGAGATAGAAGAAAAGATTGACCACCATCACTGCAGCGATCGTAAAGTACATATTCTCCATGTGACCGTCGTTCAAGTTCGCGGGGATATCCTTGCCAAACAGCAACACGATCACCGACAGTAGCGTGCTGCCCATGGAGTTCATGAAGAGACCGAGAGCAATCGACACACCACGAAGAGCCATCGGAACTTCGGAGTACCCAATGTCGTATGTCGGAATCTGGATGAGGACCGATGCCGCACCGACGAGGACATACTGGGGAATGGCGTTGTACCAGCGAATATCGCTCATGGGCTGTCCACCATTGTTGTTGTAGATGTACTGCGTCTTCCCGCTCGCATCCACGTAGGTGAGAAGAGGGGAGTTGCGACGGATGATCTCAAACACCCCTGTCCACACCATGGCGATAATGGCGACAACATAGCCAGCAGCTACTTTGCCGTATCTGCTGGGTGGCTTACCGACGAACCTCTCATACAGTGGGTAAACCAGGTTGTGGAAGAATGGAACAGCCAGCAAACCGGGACCCGGATTGAAAAACTGCACCGTTGGCGCCGGGATCTGAGTCGAGTCCGGAGAGCAAACCGGGACCCGGATTGAAAAACTGCACCGTTGGCGCCGGGATCTGAGTCGAGTCCGGAGAGCTGCCGAGGCGCACGTCTGTTTGCTGGATGATAGTCTGGTTGTTGCCGCGTTGGTTTTGGCAGACCCACCAGAACATGTTGAACGCGTTGAACGGCAAGATGTAGATGACTTGCTTCACACCGCGAATCAGCTCCTGGTCAAACGCGGTACCGTCCGTATCCGTAGCATCGTCGACCATGGATATGTCTTGTCCGAAGTAGATCCAAAGGACGGTAGCTACAACAATGAGAGCGCCACAGACGTACGAGATGCGATGACCGGTCTCGCCATCGTCCGACATGAATGCCGCAAGGATGTTGAGGAAAAACGCAGCCAAATACAGGATCGCGCCAAGTACAATCATTTTGGCGCTGAAGCTGTGCTTGCAGCTACAGACGACGACATGGATCACACTTCCAAGCGCGCTCTTCGTGGGAGGGACGTGGATGTAGCGAGAGCGCGTAGCAATCAAATTCGCGATGATCGACAGCATTAGCGCCAAGCCGATAGCAAAGACAGCAACGTATCCGTAGTCCGCGGGGATGGCTCCAATACCGTACAAACACAGCGACGGAAATACGGCGTAGTTGACAGCGACGCCCAAGTTTGACGACCAGTAGTTGATGCTGAAGTACGACGCTCGCTGCTCAGGAGGAGACGCCGGGGAGAACTGGTCACCACCGAAGGAAACCAGCAGCGCTCGAATTCCAACTTGATTCAGTGCGATACCGAGGAACACACCGACGCAGAAGAGCACCTTGCTCAACATTTGGTTCTCCAGGACGGACGGTAAGGCTGCTACGACGATCAGCACGAAGCCTATGGAACTGAACGAGGCAGCGCCAAGCAGCGTCTTGTACCTGCCCAGGTACTGGTCGGCGATGAACGCCGCCGCGATGCAAGCGAACTGACTCAGCGAGTCGTACGTGAGTTTCATGGAGTTGGAGCCCTTGTTGGACCACCCGAGCTTCTGGAAGAAGTTCTTGAGCGACTGGTTGACACCATAGCCGGCGAGCTCTTCACAGAAAGTCACGACGCAGAGGAAGATGCAGACGCTCTTCATGACGTTCTTGGAGTACTTGGGGGCCCTGGCATCCCATAGGTTGGTGCTGTAGCTGGTGGCGACGATTGGCGTCAGCGACTGCGGGGTGAGCAGTGGAGATTGCGGCGGGTTGCTCTTGCCCATGTTGTCCCAAGAGCGTAAATTGAGTTGTGGTCGTTGGTGCACTTGGTCCTTGATAGTGTTGAATCCAAGTAGCCGGGCTCCACGAGGAGGGGCCTCTGCTCACTAACGTGCCCAGGTGTATCCCGTTTCAGTCGGGCACGAGTCTTGTCATTATTTACGATGGGTCATTGACCCGGAGCACCGGCCGCCAATTAGGCAAAGCGAATGGCTCACTACGGGACACTTTGGCGGGTAACGCCGCTGCATTGGCTGCCTGGGTCTCCAGTTAGCGTGCCCTATTGCCCAGGGTCGGTGTCCAGGATGTGTAGGCACAATCAACGACCGCTTCAACTTGTGCAAATCCTGCGGGCGGCACACAAAGCCAGGCTATGACAAACGCAGAAAGCATTTCGACGGGAAGAATGGACCTCCAGGCAGTCCTGCGTGGTCCACTACGCGCGATGCGCTGGGCAGACCGCTAGATCGACAAACCAATGCGCGGCGAACTGGTTCTTTCGTCAACGCCTATCGGTGAGCCGGGCACGGGCGTTCCCTCTATTGACTGGGATTTTTTTCTGATGTTGCGGGCAGTATCGTAGCTGTCGTAAGCGTCTCTTTCGGATGCTGTACATGTATTGTGGTCGATTCGATTCGACCAGGTTGACCCTGTGGCAACTGCACCCATTACACTGTAATAGAACACTGTAATTTACAGTGTTCTAACTCACCTCGAAATATCGTGCTACCAAGTTTATTGTCCCGTTCGATTAACGTTCACGTGCTTTGGCGGTCCAAGTGATCTACATGTAGTTTGGATGGTATGAGCTGCGTCTACAGTAAAGCATCCGATTGGTGTACAGCAGTCGTATCTATCTACAATATAGACTCGAAAGAAGCCATTCGTTAAGCAATCAGCTTAGCCGAAAACTCTGACGAAATATTCACGCGCTTATTTTTTTTTACGAAGGCGACTCTCTACTGGGGAGTCCCCACCACGTCTTGCAGCCTCGGACTGAACCAAATTATAAGACTCTACGCCCTGCTAGAAATCGAAACCAAGCTTGAGTGCTAGCTAGTAAACCAAGAAACGTAGCATACTGCAGTGGAATGTATAGTAAGAAAAACAGAAGAAAAAAGTGTATTCTTTAAGCTGCGCTGGGCTCCTGCACCTTCCCCGTTGTGCTATTCATCCCAAACTTCATCCGGTTCATTACGGCTACATAAAAGAAGATATTAACGATCATGAGCGCGCCGAGAGTGAAGAACATATACTCCAGATGCCCATTGTTGAGATTGACCGGGACGTATTTGCCAAAAAGCAGCACGATGATAGATAGCAAAGAGCTGCCCATTGAGTTGACGAAGAACGCGAGCGCGATCGACGTGCTGCGCATGCTCTGCGGGACCTCCGAGTAGTTCAGGTCGTAGCTCGGGATGCGCACACCGGCTAGCGACACCAGCAAGTACTGTAGTGCGGGATCGTGGTCCACCAAGGAATGTTATTCATCACTTGACCTCCGTCTTCATCAAGCAGGAATTGCTCAACACCATTCGCGTCCGTGTACGTTAGTGGGCCAGCGCTGCGTCGGATGACTTCGTAGGCGCCAGTCCAAAACATCGCCACCACAGCGACACAGTAGCCGGTGAGGATTTTCCCATACGAACTTGGAGGCTTGCCTGAGTATTTCGCGTAAAGCGGGTAGACCACCTTCTCGAGGAACGGGATGAAGATCAGCGCAGCTAAAGGATTAAACAGCTGAATCGTTGGCCCTGGGACTTGGCTTGCGTCGAGAGAGCCCCCGATGCGAGTATCCGTTTGCTGAATGATCGACTGGTTATTGCCGCGTTGGTTCTGGCATACCCACCAAAAAAGTATCCGTTTGCTGAATGATCGACTGGTTATTGCCGCGTTGGTTCTGGCATACCCACCAAAAAACATTGAACGCATTGAGAGGGAGAATCCGGATGACTTGCTTGACATCGTCCACAACCTTGGTGTCGAAGCTCCCTCCCAGACTTTGCTTCGCGCTCTCCATGAAGGTAGAGTCACGACCGACATATACCCAGAGAACCGTAGCGACCACAATCATCACTCCCGACGCGTAGGAGATGTCGTGGCCAACGTTTCCTTGATCCGACAAGACCGAAGCAAGGATGTTACACAGGAACGCGGTAACATACAGCAGCGTGCCCAGCACGATCAGCTTTGCGTGGAAGTTCGCTTTCGAGTGACCAAACACAACGCGGATGACGACTGTGATGGATTGCTTCGTCGGAGGGACGTTCACGTATCTTGAACGTGTTGACCAGAGTACGACCGAAAAGGTGAACACCACAACGAAACCCGCGACGTATACCGCAAAGTATCCGTATTCCGCTGGGATAGCACCGATGCCGTGGATGGACACCCACGGAAAGACCAGGTAGCCTATGAAGGCACCGACGTTGGCTCCCCAATACTGTCCGCTGAAGTAGAGGGCCTTTTCTGAGGCAGGTGCAGCTGGTGAAAATTGGTCGCCTCCGTACGAGATGACAAGCGCCTGAAGACACACTTGAGACACCGCGACGCCGAGGAACAGCCCGATGTTGAAGATGATCTTACTCGCCTGGATGTGGCTCAGTACGGAGGGGAGCGACGCAACGACGAGAAGTAGGAGACCGAAAAGCTCGAACGACGCCATCGAGGCGAGCGTTTTGAACTTGCCGATGTGTTCATCTGACACGTATCCCGCGGCGACGCACATGAACTGGCTGACGGAGTCGTACGTGAGCTTCATGGACGTAGAACCCTTGTTAGACCAGCCCAGCTTCTGGAAGAAATTCTTGAGCGACTGGCTGATGGCAAACGCGGCGATGCCCTCACAGATGGAGAGGACGATGAGGAACGCACAGACGTGCTTGAGCACATTCCGTGCGTACCTGGCCGGGCGCTGGTCCCATAGCGCCGTGCTCACGTAGCTGGTGGCGACTTCCGGCGAGAACTTTGGTGTTAGTACCGGCGATGCGATGGTGTGCATGGGCATCGGGGCTGTCGGGAGCAAGTTCGGGAATGCCAATGCAGCTGAAGGCTGGACACTACACAATGGATCCAAGATGCAGTAGGACTCATAGTGACGGACTTTTGTTCTTGGTACACGCACCGCTTGCCAACAAGCCCCGAGTCCGGGCGGTGGCCTTGAGTCATTTCCCCCTGGCTCACATGTCAGTCCATCCCGATCACGCCAGTCGCCAAGTTGAAGTGTCAACGCTTTCACAGTCGCTGATTGGGTGCGATGCAAATCAACAGAATGACCAATGGCCTCGAAAACGCAGCCAGTGGAGACCCTTTACTACATTACGACTTGCGCTAGCACTGACAAGGTCTCCAACCGCCATACTTTTTTCAAGGTTTCCAGTAACTGCGCTTGTATGCTACTCAACCATCGATGCACTGCCGGAATCGCCGTTACCTATTAGGGGACCCCTAATAGGGGCTAGACGGTTTCGGTAAGATTTGGGCAGCAGATACACGTCGAATTAACCGCGCTGCTCATTCGGCGGTACATATTCGGTAAGATTTGGGCAGCAGATACACGTCGAATTAACCGCGCTGCTCATTCGGCGGTACATGAGCCAACGTCACTTACGCAGTTGTTTGCGTGATAAGTGGGTCGCGCAACCTTTTTGGGATACGTTCTGTCCACACATCACCATTGAAAAAGTGAATAAGCGGCTTACACCACACTGTTACCACACCTTACAGTTAGACTTCATCCACGCCGCCCTTGTTGAACGGAAGGACATTGCCATCGCACGACTGACAGGTTTTCGGAGAGCACCGCTGCAGAATTATCGATAGTTCCCCCCGAGGAAGATAAGTTTGCCGGGCAGTTGAACCGAGCAATATGCGCACACTGATAACACATCCCCATGTCATTCTGGCGCGTAAACGCTGCCATCCTGTAGATTACCTGCACCCTTGCCGCCGTCCAACAAGCTCCTCCATGCTGCGCTGATTGGTTAGACAAGTCTCCAATAACAAGAACCGATAACGAGCCGTAACTTCAACCACAGACGAATTGTAGACCCGAAGAGGGTCGACACATGCTGCTACTAGACGTCGACTCACTTTCCAATTAGCTTTGAGCGCGCAACGACCCAGCATCATGGCCCTCAAGAACCAAGATACCGACTCCCAGACGACTTCCGCCGCTGCTCCTACGGCTATTCCCGTGAAGAATGCGCTATTCCAGGAAGTGCAGCACGCGAAGTTCGAGCACCCGGAGCTGCTGAGCACATTCCCACCTACAACGTACGACCCGATCCCAGTTATCCCGTACGAGGACCGCGCTCTCAAGGCCGACCCGACGTTCAAGAACCTGTTGGCCGACGCGACGGTGACGCACCTGGAGCCGAAGATCGGCACGGAGATCTCGGGGTTGCAGCTGCACGAGCTGACGGACGCGCAGAAGGACGAGCTGGCGCTGCTCATCGCCTATCGTGGCGTAGTATTCTTTCGCGACCAGAAGCTCACGGCCGAACAGCAATTGGAGCTTGGGCGGTACTACGGCCCTCTGCACATTCAGCAGAATTTGGCCCACACGGCCAAGTACCCGGAGATGCTAGTCGTCGAGAACTCTGCACATTCAGCAGAATTTGGCCCACACGGCCAAGTACCCGGAGATGCTAGTCGTCGAGAATTCCGTGGAGACGAGCGCGGCGGTGCTCAAACGTCACCAGTTCGATCCGGTGAACTCTTGGCACACCGACGTTTCCTACGAGCGACAGCCCCCGGCCTACACTCTTTTCAAGGTGCTCACGGCTCCTGATGTCGGTGGCGATACGCTATGGGCATCCGGCTACGAAGCGTACGACCGCCTCACACCCGCGTTCAAGAAATTCATTGAGGGACTCGTCGCGGTTCACAGCGGAAAGGTACGATCACTCTACACGCTACTGTTGCGTCGGCGACACTAACAATATGTCAATTTAGAGCCAAGCTGAACATGCGATCGAAGCCGGGCGCATCGTTCGCCGTCCAGTGGTTGAGTTCGAGCACCCTGTTGTCCGTACGCACCCCGTCACAAAGCGCAAAGCACTCTTCGTGAACGCCGCGTTCACGAAGCGCATCAAGAACTTGTCTGCCGCTGAATCGGGTAGGTTTCTTCTTAAACGCCGCGTTCACGAAGCGCATCAAGAACTTGTCTGCCGCTGAATCGGGTAGGTTTCTTCTTTCTGTGAGGATATACAACCACTGCTACGCCTGCTGTCACAAAACTAACAACTGTTTGGTAACTCTGAAGATGCGGTGCTGCAATTTCTCTACAAGCACGTCGCCGAAGGGCACGAATTTCAAGTCCGCTACCACTGGACCAAGGACGCAGTGGCGATCTGGGACAACCGCTCGACCTTCCACTACGCCACATTTGACTTCTTGCCGGGAAACCGACACGCGGTTCGTGTGACACCACACGGCGAGATCCCGTACTATGACCCGGATGCCACCGCTCCGTAGACGTATGAACAAGAACACTTGCGTCGTACAGGCTTAATATGAGCCCTGGTGTGTTGAAGCTGAGAAATAAGCAAATGAGAAGAAGAAGAATAAAAAATGAAATAGGCGCCATTGAGCTCTGTTACCGCTGCAAGATTTTAAACCCTCTTGCGGACAAAGGAGGTCGAAGAAGCCGTGAGTTCTGTTTTCATCACGGTACATAATAGTGGGTCTCAGTTCTGGCAGGCTGCCAGTGGCAGCAGCAAGATAGCGCTCTTCGAAAAACCTCCAAATTTCCCCCAATCAGAGACGGAAAGAACTGAGACCCCCTTTGTAGTTCGGCAGCAGCAACATGCCCCATGCGTGGGTTTCTCGCTCATGTAGCCTATTGCTCAACTAAGTAGTGCGCTCATGCATGTGTAAATGTTATGGGTGCCCTGCAGCGTGTTGTGGCAAGTTGTCACATGCTTTCGATGCAAGAACTCACTGCTAGGTGGTCGTCGAAGGTCAGATTGACCCCGCGACGGTCGATCCGCTCGACCACAGCAGCCCCCATGCTATCTGATCTACCGAAAGCACCTGGGGAGGGCTCATATACGTCGGGGGATGTCGGATCCTGCTGCCGTCGATCCAGGGGCTGTCCGGTAATAGGTGGTAGGCATCTTGCTGCTGCCTGCGCTATACTGCACCAAAATCGTGGCAGTACAGACAACGACGGATAAATCCGGAGCAGCCGTGTTTTAACCAATCACAGCCCATATCCTTTAGGATTTGTAAAAACGCTATCTTGCTGCTGCCAGAACTGAGACCCACTATTATATCACCCTGGACTGCCTGAAGGATCCTGAGCAGTCTTCTTCGATGGACACCTAAAACGTCTTTGCCGACGCAGTAATTTGAGGTCAGTTGCGCAATGAATAATAATAATGTTGAGGTGTATTGAGTTACTGGCGCACGCCGAACGTCTAATACCCCTTCCGCCTCGAAAAGAAGAGGGCCGGGAAAAGCTACACAAATGTAAAATGTATATCCAGAGGGAGGATTATCACCGTGGTTCACCCTCTCTCGCTGTCTGCCAATGAGTAAAATCCCCGCTAAGGTGACTCAGTACTCCGGGATAGCGCCATTCTATCATCTCATCTGTTGTTGGTTCGTCTTCCCGGCTGCGCTTTGAATCCATAGCCAGGTTCGCGATACAATCTGCCATCTTATTGTGCCGCCGCAAGTGGTGGGACCACGAAGCTATTCTGGCCATGTCTGCCAGAGGTCGAGCGCGGTCATACCAGCCTTGGAGCTTGCGAGACTTTGGCCTTCGTCGTTCTTTCATCATCCGCAGGATCAGCAGGCTGTCACCAACAATGTGAACTGGGGGTAGCTTCCGCTTGACTACAAAGAGCAGAAGACTATAGAGGCCCCGGAACTCCGCAACGTTGTTGGTGCATCTGGCCCCTGCGAGTGATGTACTGCATATCCATATAATCTTCGGTGCGCCTACCTCAAATTCGACCAGGACACTGCCACTCCCCCCTGGGCCTGGGTTACCCCGTGAACCTCCGTCGAAGAATCCGACATACTTCACCGTCGGTTCAGGTTGGGTGAGAGGGCTCTCAATCGATACCCCTCTGTGGTAGCGCAGCATTTTCCGGATTTCCATGGCCACTACCCATTCTCCATATTTTTCCCCAGTCAGAGGAAACGAGAAAGCAACGTTATCGAATCCTTCCTGCAGGTGTCGTCCCAAAAGCAACCTCCGTTCTTCAGCAGTGGGCATTCTTTGCTCCGTACTGTATATTAGGTCCAGTCGTATTCTCCATATCAAGCTGAGAACCTGCATCACTGCGTATTTCCAATACGTGTTGGCCACATCCAAGATGGTATCCGTCGTCATGTCTTGTTCTTTTTTGTTGTTGCTGTCTAACCAGGCCTTCCTAAACGCAATGCACCTCGATGGCGGGTAGGTCAGACTGAAAGAGAAGATTTCATCCGGCCCATGCGTCACCGGTTCCTCGTGGAGGTTTGTGAACAGCTTGAGCATTCAGCTCCACGCTTGTTGAGCGAAGTGGCAGTCCCAGAAGACATGCGCCAACGATATATCAAGGTGTTCGCATTGGTCATGGGGGCATGCAATTGTCTTGCGATTCTTGATCCACAGCGGCAGTGCGTGAAGTTTTATACGATAAAGAAGGGAGTGCTGATACGTGGAACTACCAACGATTCTAGCCAAACTGCCCCACGAAACCCTGTTCAAAGCTGAGCTAATTTCCGCGCAGTCCTTGGTCCATGCTGTTTCGGCTTGAATCACCCGCTTTTCCCCTTTCTTGGCTCGCTTCGCCATTATGACTGTCCGGTATCTAGTTCTCGTGTGAGACCAACGACGGTGGCCCACCCAGATTGCCGCCATTCGTGTCGCCCACGCGTGGGGTGCGGTCCATACAGACGATCGTGGCACCGCAAGAAATGTTGCAATTTCGACGTCAAGTAGTGGTGGGGATGAGTGCTTGAACACAACGGGGTCCCTGGAGCCCCATGTATGCGTGACGATAAAGCCAGGTAGTGCTTCTATTTGAAATACATGGTGGGGATCATCCAGTTTGTGTGCCACCACAATTTGGGAGTTACAATTCTGTTGAAGCTGCAATTGTGGGAAAATCACCAGCAGATCCAGTGCGAGTTCACGAAATTGGTGAGCCAACTGCGAGGTCATAGGGTACTTGTAAAGTACACTTTTGACGCTAACCACTCCAGGTCTAATCCATTTCCAATCCAGAACTTCCGACAAAGTAGTCGCGCTGTTTGCGAGGAGGGCAAACTTCTTCCTCGATGAAACAGGGTGATCTTGATCGCTGAAGACCGGTAAATCAAAAACGGGGAGATGCCTAAC
Source organism: Phytophthora cajani (assembly GCA_024679175.1). Taxonomy (NCBI): domain Eukaryota; phylum Oomycota; class Peronosporomycetes; order Peronosporales; family Peronosporaceae; genus Phytophthora; species Phytophthora cajani. Next base: position 12,649 of record JAIKVG010000060.1, read on the forward strand.
ACCCTCCGCTGCAAAAACACCGAATCGTTTTTCCTGAAGTTGCGCCAAACGCCGTGTATCCACCAGCAAACCCCTTAAATCACATAGCAGCTCCCCCTCACGCCATTTTGCCGTGACATGGTGAACAGCTCGGCATCGAGAGCGTATGTCTTGCTGAAGCGACCTGATCTCGTCTGTAAAGTGGGGGGTGATCGAACGGGAGACCCAAAGGGAACCTGTGGCTCTAATTGAATCTCGGATGGTAACGGGAGCCGCCAGCTTCCAGCTCGGAGAGACGTGGGTTCGGCGATCAATTCCACTGGGGCCTAGAATGTCCCCGATAATTCGAGCAATACGTGAAGTGGAAGTGGCCCACTCGCCCACAACGTGGGCGCTTAACGCGTGTAGCTCCTGTTGTAAGTTCGGCATTGCTATCCCACCACGTTTCCGTGGTAGTTCTAGGGCTTCAAAGCTTGCCCATCCACAAATTTTTGTTGTTGGACGTGCAAAGGAGCTATTCCAGATGAAATTCCGCATCCGCATCTCCGCTTCCCTGGCGATACGCGATGTCGGCCATGAATGCTGGGCTACATACAGTAGTTTGGGCATGATTATTGCGTTAGCGATGTCGACTCGCTGCATAGCGGAATTAGTCTTGTCAGTCGCCAACACAAGGCGTGAAGATAGAGCCGAGAAAGCTCTTTTCCAGGCTTCAGCAGTCGTGTCCAGAGTTCCAGTCCAGTGACCAAGATACCTGCACGTAGATTGGGTGGAAATTGGTCCAGGAATGACGTCGCTAGTGTGGGAGCTTTGGTTGGAATTGCTCAGCGGAATCGCAACGGACTTAGCAACATTGACTCGCAGCCCCGACACGTCCGAAAAACGCCTGACAGCTGCAATGATTCTGTCTTGCATTGCTTTTTCGCGAATATAGATAGCTGTGTCATCCGCGTAACCTGCTACGTGAAGTCGAAAGGTTCCCTGTAGTCCTACTAAATTCAGTCCACACTCTTCTGCTGTGAAGTCCAGCTCATCGTACAGCAGATCGACCGCAAGGATAAAAAGAAGCGGGGCCAGAGGGCACCCTTGCCTAATTCCCCGCGTAACGGAGACCGGCTCCGACGGATAGCCATTGGCGAGGAAGATTGCGAAAGTGTCGGCGTGAGTAGCGTCCACCAGCCGAATGAATTTAGGCGGGAAGCCCTTGGCCTTGAGCACCGCCAGTAGAAAGTGGCGATCTAAGGTATCGTAAGCCTTCGCGAAATCCAGCAACAGTGCCTGCGCATTGGAATACTTCTCGCTGGAGTTACAAACCTTCTTGGCCGCCTCAAAAAGTTCGATTGCAGTGTGAATTCTCCGACCAGGCACAAAACCAAACTGAGTGTCGTGAACCAGGGAACCTATTCGAGTCCGTAGCCGCTTCGTAAAAATTTTAGAGAGCACTTTGTAGTCTGAGTTGAGGAGCGCAATGGGTCGATAGTTGAGAGGATCCGTTGGGTCTCCTTTCTTCTTGATGCTAAAGATGTATCCTTGCTGGAAGCTCTTGGGAATCGTACCAGCGTCCATCCACTTGTTGAAAAGAGTAGTCAAAATGGGGCGGAGTTGCTCCGAGTGGTCCTTGTACCAATCATTCCCAAGCTTATCCGGCCCTGCAGCTTTTCCACGCTTACACTTCTTTATTGCCGCCTCAACCTCGTCTTCTGTGATGATGCCGTCCATTTCAGAAAGATCGAACTTCTCCCAGCGCGCCTTCATCCTCGACACGTAGCCATCGATCTCCTCACAACTGATGCCCTCTTTCGTCATAACGGGGAACCAAGCGTCCGCAAGAATGTTGGCTTTGTCGTTTGGGTTTCGCGTGCGATTTGCGCTCGAAGGCTTCAGTTGGTGAATAGTATTGTCTCCAAACCGAGTACAGATCCTACGAAAGAAAAATTTCGACGATGCACGATCACTCCACGTATGGTTTCTCGTTAACCTTTTCCGTCGAAGGTTTCGGCGCTGATTCTGAATTGCCTTCAACTGGTTGAGAAGTTCACTGCGTTTAAGGAAAAGCGTGGAGTGTTGATCGGCCTCACAATTGCGTAATTTTCTCATCACTCGTCGGATGCGCTGTCTGAATCCTTTCGCCACTTTGCGTCTGCATTGTCGTTTAAGACGCGTAAGCTCTTTGCATAAGTCTCCTTTGAATTGATCCCATTTTGTTGCAAGATCAGAAGCGTCTCCCGCATCTTCGCAGCAGAGCTCCTTACGGAAGGCTGTCAGTCTTGTAGCAATGAGGTCATTCGCTGCAGCCGTGACGAACGTCGGCATCGGGTAAATCGGCGCTTGGCGCTTGATTCGTAGCGGATTTTTCGGCGCTTGAAGGTGCATCGTGACTCCGTAGTGGTCTGATTCGAGGGGACACTTGTTCTTTTCAACGCTTCTGACCCACTGCTGCATTTCGGCTGAGATGTACCAGCGATCAATTCGACTAGAACCTTTCTGCTTGTGAGCCAAATTGTAGAAATACGTGTGAAACTCGCTAGCGAAGGCGTTTCTAGTGATCGTATTGATATCACGAGGTTTAAACTGCTCCACCGCATCGACAACGCTGCTTTGTTCAATCCAAGTTTGTAGTTGCGCACGCCCAGCATCTCCATTCTGCGATGATGTTCGTCGATCGAGAGTGCGGTCAATCACGCAATTAAAGTCACCTCCAGCGACCACCTTTGCCCCTTCCGGAACGGGGAGATCTTTCAGCTGATTAAAAAATTGTTTTCTGGCACTTGGGTCTGACGGCGCGTACAAATTCATCACCAACAGCTCCTCGCCTTGCAGTTTACACTGGATAAATTGACGGTATGCAGTCCATAGCTCCTCTCTCCACGGCCTCGCGTCTCGAACTGCTCCGTACGGGTTGACTAGGATACCAACACCTCCATGCCTCGCACGCTCGGAAGCACTTCCTGCATGTGCTGGAGACCAAAAGGATGCTACACTTTTGCTGAACCCTTGAAGCCCCACACAGCTTTATACTGACGCTCTGCAAATGCGGACTCCGAAACATCCAGGTGTGTTTCTTGCAAGATGACTATATCGTTGACCCCATTCTGGTGTTGCTCTCGCAGGCCTTAAAATAGTTGGGGAAGCTGGTTAATATAAGATGCAAGGCCCCCCACATTGTAGGTGGCCAATCCATATGTAAAATCATCCGCGGCAAGTCTTCGTGTTGTTGCTTGTCGCGGCGGTAAATCAAAAGTAATACGTGTCCTTCGTTTGACTCGAGCGCGCTGAAAAAGATGCTGCACCTGACGTGCGCGGTCTTGTTCAGGAACTCTCGAGTAAAAATCTCTGATCGAAGCCTGGACAGGACTTCGTCGAGATCTCGATTCCCCTTCGCCCACTAAAGATTCAACGAGGCTGCCGATAAGTCCTCGTTGACATTACCGGTGCTCCCAGCCTTTTCGGAGCCTTTGTCCTCGTTGTTCTGTGCATTTACACACGCGATACTCTTATGGGCCTTTCGAACCGCGCGATTTGCCGCCAGAGTAATTGATCTTATGTCCGTGTTGCCCCTCGGTGGCCGAGTCAGTCCGTATGATTGCAGAATGTCGTCATGTCGACCTGCCATCAAGTCGTAAGACTTTGGATCGTACAGCCCTTCAGCTGCGCTGTCAGGGTACGCCACCGCTTGGAAATGCTTGGTGTCTCCTTCTCTCTTGAGTACCATGACAACTGGTTGCACTTGTGCACTACGCAAGTCTTTCAGCATTTGCACAGGATTTCCAGCGTTGAGATTTTGAAAGTACGGGAACTCGGCACTGTTGCCTTTCTCATCAGGCTTCGGCTTGTAGGAGTACATGCCAAGATAAGCCCTTCCAGTTTCGTGCACATCAATGACGTAGATTGGCTCTCGGAGAAAAAGAGCTGCCCCTTTGAGTACCGTGTGGCTTACCCAGCAGTTTCGCGGCACAGGAACGTCGACATTACGCCTACGCTCTGCATCCCAGTAGAGCGCGAGGTTTTCCGTAGTTGGTTCTTTAGCGATTTCTTGCGCGCCCAAGTAAACGGCTCCGGGTTCTGTCTTTATGTCAATTGCTCGGGAATCCACCAGGTATTGAAGCTTTGCGAGGAGAATGTTCAATATCTTCTTCTTCATCAGGGTGGCTTCCACGACTTGTTTGGAGGTCAGTTGGAGGAAATCCTCGTGTATATTGTGCATGGCAGCAAAAAGCGCTGACCAACCGCATTGACCATTTGCCTCCACGTCAGTGATAGTCCCTCCCAACGCCTCCAACCACAGTTGTAGATGATAGTGCATTTCAGTTGGCTTCACTCCAGTGAAAATGACATCTTCATCGTTAATTGCTTCATGCAATGCGTCTTCTGTTGCCGTAGTTGGTTGATGTTGAGCAGCCTCTGTTCCCGATGTCACTACCTCAGCCATGTCAACATCGCTGAAATCGGCTTCGGCACTGGACTCCGCAGCCGGTAGCACTTCTGCCCAGGAGATGGGCAGGACATCCTTCCTAGGCGAGACGTGAGCTTGATCCACATTAGCGATTGATGAACTCACTTTGACATCTTCAACTTGTAATGGTCCGGCCACCGGTTCGGTTGAGATTGTTCGTGCTTCAACCCGTAGCGTATCGTAGAGAGAAAGTTGCTTTGTGGCTTTCTTGACTGGCTTCGAGTTAGCGGCGGGCAAAGCCACTGAGCAGCTGTTTGTATTGGATCCTTGTCGAAGAATTTTTACCTCGCGTCGCGCTGAGCGTTGCTGAGTTGGGGAAGCTTCACGAGGAGAGTCCCTATCAGCTGTTGCGTCTGTACACCCGCTCTCCGGTCCCTCGCTTTGATTCACAACTTCCTCACTGACTACCGTGTTGGCCCGTGCTCTCTTCAGTGGTGACAGCTTTGGGGGCGACACAGCTGGGGCTTCCTCTCCGGTCGGAGCAGTCTGTGGCGAGGCATGAGGGGATACAGGGTCTGAGATTGAAGCTTCGGTTCCAGGGACTACGCTTGAAGCTTCGTTTCCTGTAGGTGGGGCAGCCGACTTCTCTTCCAGGTAAATGCTGTCTACTTCCATATCGATGTCGTTCGCACAATCGGCATGCTTTCCTTCCACCTTAGGCTTCGATTTGGCTGAGGTACTGTGTACACAAGCCGGCGAAAAGGTCGTCACTGGGGATTCTGCTGCAGTCCGTGGGGGATATGTCTCGTTCATCCGGTCAAACAATTGCAGAGGCTGGTCAAGGCTCCGGATATTTTCCAATGAGTCTGCCTTATCATGTGCTACGGGAAAAGTATGAGACCAGGATGGAAACTTCAGCGTTCGTTCCGCTGCGGCTTGGGCGCGATCGACTTCTGCGGTTTTGCAGTGAGCGTGGGAGTGCCACCTGTCGCGGCATTTGGTGCATGGTAGATGAAGATGCACATCCAAATGGTGGATTAGTAGTTCGGCATGGGGAAGTTGGATACGGGAGTACCGCTTTAGTACGTCGGGGCACGTCGGGCTTTTGATGATCACTTCCCATCTCTCTCTTCCTGGCTGTTCGCACAGCGTTGGGTGGTTCAAGACAGCTATCTGGAGTTGCAGTTCTTTCGTGAGCAGTGCGTGCATCTCCGTTGGACTTATTTTGCCTCGCAACAGGAGGATAGAGACTCGGTAAGTATCAATGCGCAGCACCGCGTCCGGAAGTTCTTGACGTAAGGCTCTGTAGTCAATCAGTTGCATTCCACGCCGGTCAAAGGGACAAAAGGACCCCGTCCATTGTTTAGCTATCCGGGCACTGCGAAAAAACATCGTGAGCAATCGCTGCTCTGAGTCGAGCTGCAGTCGCACCAGGTCCGTTTTGAGCCTTTGTACTTGGTTCTGCTGCTCAGGAAGTCCTGCCTCCCCTGCATCCACCAGTTGTAGTAGCGTATTTTGGCTCAGGCCTTCTCGGACAAAGTGGCCTGGTAGTAGGTGCGCATGTAGTGGGTACTCTTGACGCTGTATCAGCTCCGTTATCAGCGCCACCTTGTCCGAGTCAAATACTTGAGCCAGGAAAGGAGGCGTCGACTTGATTTCCATTTCGCCGGAGAGAATTAGATCCAAGACCTCTTGTTCGTCGCTGGTCATCGCTCGCGGTTTCATCAACGGAGCCGCTGGTCGAGCTGCAACTTGAAGTAAGTTGTTCATATTAGCACTGACGCCAGGCTGAGGGGTGCTAAACGCAGGCATCTTGGATTCGAGGACATCCTTGTAACTTCGTGGTTGCGCGTTGCTTTTGGCAGGCATATACGCCTGCTGCTCCGGCTTGTTCGCGAAAGTGAAGACTTGGACACGTTGCTCCAGTTCCTTTTTTGATATTTTATCCTGAACGAGCCAGCTGTAAACCGTACGAGCAAGACGAAGCTTGTCATCGCGGAGGGTGTAGTCCCATCGGTCTGCAAAACGACCAACACGCTCCAAAGTCTTGGCAGGGAGGCTGTCAGTCCAATTCGCGTGTAATTTCGCCCGTTCCTCCTCGTCCTTGACTGCATTGAGTCGGGTTTCAAATTCTTCAAGACGGCGTTGCTGCGCAAGATCATGGATACGAACCACCATCTGAAAAATGTACTCTGGTGGCGCCTCTGATCGCAGTAGTTCTTGCAGTTTGTAGAAGGAGGCACGTCCATCGCCATTTTCACCTTGGTCCCTCGTTCGTTTGAGTGGGTAGCTAGTCTTGGCGGTTCTCTGCTGCTGCTTAGCGCCTTTTGAGCGTGGGCCCTTTCCTTTGTTGCCATATCGATCTCTTGGACTCGCATCCTCGTCTCGCGTCTTCTGGCGAGTGCTGCCCTCGTGCCCTGGTGTTTTGGTGGTCCACCCGGCTTCCGTTGTATCCGCGAGGGAGGGATCAGTCACTCCGGGAGCCACTACGCCTCCTTCCGGCGAAGGGTACAGAAGGCTTCGCTGCCTTCTCCATCTGGGGACTTCCAGCTCTCGAGGAGGGGGCAGTTCCGAGTCGTTCACCCCGGTGTAGTGACACGTCCGGCGGTCGGTCTTGATGGTCCATAGTCGATTGAGCTTGTAGCTTGACTGCTTCCTGGGTTTAGTGACCCTGGCCACGTGCCTCTCCACACGTAGAGTCCTGCTTGCTGAGATCTTGCCAAGCGCGCCCGAAGGGTCTCTTGTTCTCGCCGAAGATCTTATGAGAGTGTGGGTTGCGCAATGAAGCGCGTCAAGCGGAGCTACACTGTTAAGAGGAAGCGAGAGGCGCTGGAGTTGGCCGACGAGGTTGGGATTGCAGAGGCTGCACGCCAGTTGAACATACCGCATGGCACAATGGACGGGTGGACGAAGCAAGCCGAGGACCTACGCAACTTCAAGGGCCATGCAATGTCGAAGACGTTAAAAGGTCAGGGGCGCAAGGAAATTTTTCCTAGCGTCGCTGATCTTTTAACGTATACTTCTCTGTTCCGCGAAACTATGCAGTAAAACTTTAAATTGCCATACCAGGTGAACCGCTCGTCATTTTTGTGTGCAAAAAGTCGCAAATGAAAGCGCGCGGTATGCTCTTTCCGCTCTATTTTTTACAGCTCAGCAGTGTTAGTTCTGCGTTTACCAACGCCGATAGAATGACGCTTATTTTGAAGGCAGCCACAGTTTCCTCCGCATTTCGCCGACTATTAATCACCCTTCAGTCAGAGCGGTATCATTGGAATCGTGGCGATCCGCTGCATCTAGGAAAATTAATTTGGGATGTGGAGGAGCTGATTTAGGCCCTCTACTGCAGCATTTTATTTGGTATCAAAACGAGCTTACCAGCAATGAAAATGCCCAATCAGATCTAATCATATTCAAATCCTAAGATTTAAAGATGGATACACTACACTTTAGGAATTGGATACATATTTATCCACGAAATAGGAAACGCCTTCACGGCGACTTCAACCGCCGCTGAGGCACTGGTATCCCGCGCTGGTATCCCGCGCTACGAGGTCCACCAGGAAAAGTGCCACGGCTACCTTGGTCTCGATCGTCAGGTCTCCTGTACCGGTGGCTCGCGGCATGGCTAGGTATTGTCTGCTTGAGAGTGGATGTAAAAACACGAATGGCACACTTTAAGCACGTGCCCACCTGCGAAATACGCAATTGACAAAGACGGTATTTTACCCAATAGAAAATCGTTGTGTGTACCACATTTGGTTTTGGCTGAGAAGCTACTGCATAGTTTCGCGGAACAGAGAAGTATGAAGGATACAAGACGCAACGAGGCTGTAAGAAAATATTTGGCTATCTATGGCTCATCTTAAGCGGTGCTAATTGTGTGTATAGCTTCTTTCGACATCAGGGATGATTCAATTTATGTGGGAGATTGAGCCGGATTGGATGCATTCGTACGTTAGCGGCAAGGAACATGGGGAGAGAGCGCTAGAAAGAATGGTGCAGCGAATCGCAAAACGGTAATATATTATGTCTATACGTAATAATGTCCTCGAAAGTTGATGTATGTAACCGTATTACGACTCGTTATGTTGGCTATAGGTATGGATTTTCTTCTCAAAAGCCCCAAGAAGCTAAAAAATCCTATGAAGAGCTTGAAGAAACCCGTGCAAAATTTGCACTTGAGGTGTGGGAAAAGTACGGGTCATATCAAGGTGGTGGCATGTTAAACGTTGACGAGACGGCAATTCTGTTTGACATGCCACCTACCAAGAGCTGGGCCATGAAAGGACGGAAGGATTCGGCACGAATACTGGGCAACAACAAGCACGCAGGTCGTATGACTGCCGTGCTCACAGTTCGCGATGATGGTACGTTCATTCCCTAAAACTACTCGTATTACTTGTCATGAAGTGTACTAATGTTTGGTGTGGTTATTTTATTTTATTTAGGAGCGAAATTGCCAATTCTATTCATCATCCGTGGGGTCCCAGGCGGTCGGATTGAAGAAAACGCGTTCAAGGAGTACCCAGATGAGCATTTTTACGCGGCTCAAGAGAATGCATGGATGGACAAGGATGTTTGGAAAATCTACGTAGAAAAACTCCTAAAATTTGAAATAGATGCTCCCTCTGTCCTTCTTCTCGACAATTTCGATTGTCATGTATCAGAAGAAGGACAGGGGCTTGTGGCGGAACAGGCAAACGCCACAGTGGTCCCCTTGCCACCGAACAGCACAGCGTTGTGCCAACCGCTTGATGTCGGTGTCATGGGGCCACTCAAAGCAAAGCTAAAAAATAGTACTAAAGCTACGGGAGGCACGGCAAAAGAAAAACGTATCCGTGCTATCAATGCCACTATTGCTGCATGGAACGCCATCTCGAAGAAAACGATAATTCGTAGCTTTGAAAAGGCAATTCCTATAATTCCTAGGTACCCGATCTAATACACGTATCTTTTTTTTGTTTCCATACGGTTTATCTTCGTTTTATGTACTGAGAAAAAAACGTATCCGTGCTATCAATGCCACTATTGCTGCATGGAACGCCATCTCGAAGAAAACGATAATTCGTAGCTTTGAAAAGGCAATTCCTAGGTACCCGGAGGTATCGATCTAATACACGTATCTTTTTTTTGTTTCCATACGGTTTATCTTCGTTTTATGTACTGA
>JAIKVG010000061.1:0-22163 GCA_024679175.1 Phytophthora cajani
AGATACGTGTATCGAGCAGCTCGCGAAGAGGTGTTTCACCAATTTCAGTAGGAAGGATCTCTTGTGTGTCTCGGGGAAGCTGATCCATGAGAAACTCGCTTGGAGTCGACTGCAGAATTGTAGCCACCGCTAGAGCATGAATTGGGCAGGAGGTAAAATCTTTGGGTCGTGAAATATCGACGCTCCTTGGTACGAAGCGGACTTCATGCGTTTAAAGGTGATAAATAGAACCCACCTGTGTACCACCACAAGCACAATACACAATCAGAATACACACGGTCAAAACCATTTAGGCAAGTTATTAGAGCATGCACTTACCAGGATACACGGCGACTTGGTTTTTCATGAGACACATAGTGTCTGAAGATCGACCCAACAAATCGAAGCAATCTTTTGCAGCCGACGACCTGACACAGCACTTAAAGCAGGAAACAGCTCCAGTAGGTGGTTTTTGACGTTGCCAAAGTAGCTAGCCACCGAGTTCTTGGACAGCAACGAGCCCTTCGAACTTTCCTTAAATGCTAGATACACCGCAAATTTGTCGAGAACGATGTACAAAACATCCCCCGTTGAGTCCCCACCTACAAACTCATAGATGGCGTTGGCGCTGAAGCCCTCCGCGACCGCGAAGCGCTCGAAGGCGTTAAGAGCCGTCGCGCGAGCCCGCTGGGAGTTCCCAGGTATGAGCGCTTTCGTCGACATGAGTCCTTTCTTGAGTGGCTATGCTGCCTCGTCTGTCTGGCCCTCTCGAAATGAATATATGTCCGAATATTGACGATATTTTTTCAATATTTGACTTACTGACTTTAACTATGAAAATATCAAATATTTTTCAGATGGTCGGACAAAATATGTCCGAATTGTCCGATTTGTTACTAACACCACAGCATGAGATTTGAGGCACGCCCATTGGTCCCCAAAGTATGACAAAGTCTTCTGATAGGTCAAGCGCTAGTGTAATATTGTAATGCGAAATTCTAGATGTCCGAACGGACACGATATTCTACCATAACAGCAATGTCCGGATTCATAGATTTTGACCCAAGTTTCTATGATTGGATGAATAGTGCATACATAAAAAAGAAAAAAAATCACTTGTGGATGTGGAATGGAAATTCAACGTAGAAATTCTGACAAACATGATAAGACTAACTTTCATACAACATGGCAAAATAATAAAGAACTATTCGAAAATGAAACTATAAGTTGTGTTTTGGTCTAAGCTATAAGTTCAAAGATCAGTTTAATCATTTCAATAGTAAAGAGCACAAGGAGGGGAAGAAAGCAACAATCAATTGTAAATGTGGAATTGAGGTGCTATAGATGAATAAAGAAAAGCACGAACGTAATAAGCAGCATTTAGAATTCATAACTCAACCCGGAAAAATTATATTGCGTCACTGGGCCTCCAAAAGGTTTATATGCATGGGCATCTTGAACCGGTACGATACCGATGACACTGGTATGAATCAGTGAATATATTGAGCTGTAGCGAAGTAAAGGGACGATTGAGGTGGACTGTACAATAGCATGCCGTTTCTGCAAGCTGCAAATAGACCTCAGATAGGGTTCGCGCTTTAGTTTGTTAAGTATTGTCTGTTGATATATTACATCTACAGTCTTAAGGCAAATGTCCGGGCAGATGCTGCTGCTGCGAAGCAGGCGCAGGAGATGACCGAATTAATAAGTAAAATAATTAATAACAACATAAAAATAAAGGGTTCACTCCAAAATCCTCCTATCCCAGCCTTCGCGGAGCCCTAGTTTTTTTTGTATCTAATATAAAATCTTCTACATTATATAGATAAACATACTTACCTGAACAATACCAACGCAATAAGGACCTCAAGAATCGTGAAAAGCGCTTAACCAATCAGAAGAAGTATGATGATGAGCACCGAGAGCGGATTAGAGAGCGACAACTGAAAGCAAAGGCTCAATCCCCAGGTGAAAACTAACTAATAATATCTTTTTTGAAATTGAATCTACTTGATTGAATATAGTAAGCCATCCTAATACAAGATCTTCACCATATAGTAAGATTTTTCGCAGGAATAATATAGCCACAGATATATAGTGATCATGCTTGGATACGAACTCGAGGGACTCAGAAGATTGAAACTCAAGCCTATTAAATGGGGGACTACCTACCGTCTGAAGGTACGAGGATGGACTGGAAAGATGGTTTTCGTTTCCAATGTATTGGAACCAAAGAATCAGAAATTCATTGCCAAACACTACAAGATCAAGCTTGATCGTCTCCAAAAGTATTTATCACCAGACTACCCCAATGATCCCAAGTATAAATTCGAGCAAGGAGTTTACGGAGAGAGACATCTCTACGAAAACATCCCCGCCGGTGAGTTCTATGATAAGCTAGAGAATGTATTAACTACTCAGAAGAAAGTCTATAAAATTAACATCGCTCTAGGATTCCAACTGTATGATCCGGTTGAAGACCAAACATTCTACTTCTACCCGAATATCGCTAATACCGATATTTTTGACAGACCGTTTGCAGTCAATAGCAGAGCTGATGCCCGAAAAGTATTTTCCGATATTAGAATGAAGGAGTTAGCCGATACGCTCAACTATCCAAAGTCAGGAGTCAAGCTCAAGGAGATTACTGCTTTCAAACTCTATATTGACTATCGTAATCATTCTCTCGGAGATAGCGATCCCTCGTTCCTGAATACATTAAGAGAATCGATCATCATCAATTTCCCTCGGACGAACAACAAATGCGCATTCTTTTGCATTGCTTACCATTTCCAAGAGGGGAAAAATCAGCGGAAGGTAGTAGCTGAAGTAAAGCAAGCGTTCAAGCAATATTGCGACTACAAGAAGATCAAATTCTCACTCCAGTCTTTACAAGAGCTTCAAACCCATTGATTTGCTAGAGTTTGATCAGCTGGCGGAATGCTTCGAACTTAACATCAACGTCTATGGATTCGACGTGGATACTAATGCTATTGAATGCATTCGACCCACTGTTCGAAAGTATGAGAATACGCTTAATATCCTCTCTCATGACAATCACGCGTTCTACATCACCAACGTCGATCGAGTCCAGTCGAAGTACAACTGTCCCAAGTGTTCAACGGTATTTGACAACAATGAGAGCATGCGCTCACACACCAAGAACAAATGCGATCAGATGAATCTCGAGACTTTCGTTAAAGAACCAACGATCTACCGACCAGCTGAGAACAGAATCAAAAGAATGCTGACTAAGTATGGAATCAAAAGCAAGGACCACTATCTCGATCACTTCATCGTTTATGATTGCGAGGCTTTGCTCGAACCGATGAAACAACAGCATGGAGTAAATACTGAATTTACGTCCAAGCACATTCCTGTCTCAGTTAGTATCTCAGATAGCTTGACTCCTGAGGTTCGTTGCTTCATCAATGAGGACCCGCAAAAACTTATCGAAGAGATGATTGGCTACATCAACGAGATATCGAGCCAGATTAGTGAGTATCACAAGAAAAAGTTTGCTCCAATCTACTACGGCGTTAATAAGCAGTTGAGCCTACTTGATGAGTCTTATCCAGGAATCATGGACGATGTTTGACCCGACGATATTAAAAAGAAAAGGAAAGGGGATAAGGAACTCGATATCTATCTGAAAAAGAAGGATAAAATCGGTAAGGACATTGAGACTCTAAACCAAATTTTCTCAAACAGACTCCAATTATCGGATACAATACAGGACGCTATGATATCAATCTCATTCGAAACGAACTCTTTGGAGTCATTGGAAATATCAAGCATGTTATCAAGAACGGTGGATACATGGCTATCGCGACCAACACGTTCAAGTTGCTTGATATGATCAACTACGTTCCGGCTGGAACCAACTACGATAAGTATCTCGAGACATACCTCGGTGGTTGAAAGTGTGAAGACAAGATTAGGTGTACTTGTGAGCTGACCAAGGGTGTTTTCCCATATGAGTATATGACGAGCTACGAAGTTCTTAGTGAGACTAAGCTTCCACCGAAAGAGGCTTTCTACAGTAGTCTTCGATGCAAGCATATCAGCGATGACGAGTACCGATGCGCTCAATTCGTTTGGGATCACTATGGCATGAAAACGCTAAAGGATTATCTCATCTGATACAACAACCTCGATGTCGTTCCATTCATTAAGGCAATCCAGAAGCAACGTGAGTTATTCAAACGTGATGAGCTCGGCATGTTCTGTGACGGAGTTTCACTACCTGGACTTAGCGAGAAAGTCATGTACAATACTCAAGAGTTGATCTTCCCTGATACGAAGCCAGGCAAACCATTCGATTTTTCTGAAAAGCGAAACTTAGGCTATATCGAACAAGATGGAAAGGCTAAGCGTGAATTTGGAATGACCATGCAACACTTGGAATAACTACTCAAGAAGCAGAAATACATTTGCAGCTATTAGGGGGGAGGGGGGGTCAGAATTAGCTTTTTTGCCGACAGTTTTCGGCCAAAATGGTCACCATAAAAAATATGGTTAGCCGACATGACATTTCGAGAAATGGTTCACCTGTTTCGCTGAACCATTTCTGAAATGGTCATTTTCCGAAATGGTTGACCATTTTTCGACTTATGGTTTACCTTGCTAAATGTAAACACGTCGATTTACAAAATGCCGATCAAAGCGCGCGAAGCGAGCAAGCAGCGGCGCTCTTCTGAACGCTCCTGCGCCGAGCACATCGCGGCTAAGAGCTAGCGCAAGCTCACGCGCGTGCACTGTGGTGCCGCATGGCGCCATGGCCTGCTGCCAAGTAGCGCCGCAACGGTCCATGCCACCTTCATGGCTTCGGCGGTCTGCCGTGCCCTGGGCAATGCGTGGTAGACAGCTAACAGGCAGCGGAGGTTTCTATGTTCCTACAGTGCGTCCTCTACACAGCGCTGCTGTAACAGAGGCGCCCATCGGCTGTAGCTTGCTGCCCGAGCCACCGGGCACGCGCAGCAAGCTGCAGCCTTGCATGTCTACATGTAGATAACCTATTCAAAATATGACCGGTCATTTCATATCTGACCGGGGTGATATTTCGGAAATGGTTTGGCCATTTTGTGGCTTCTCGAGTGGCGATATTTTTTGCACCATTTGTCAATTCTGCCCCCCCCCCCTATTGCTACATCCAACTCAACGAGGAGAACGTATCATCCGATCGTGTCAACAACAAGAAGGGGCATGAGGATGGTAATATCATCATCAGTTGCGTTTCATGCAACTGTGCAGGCAAGGATATGAACATCAAAGCGCTCCGTCAGAAAAAAGCTGATCGAATTCAATGCTGATCGCCTTGTGTATTCGATCGATGATGAGGAATCGACAAATAGCGACGTATTGTCCCCTGAAAACTTTGAATCGGTAGTTAAGAACCGTATTACATTCCAAGGAACAAACAGAGGTTTCCGCATATCTAAGGAAAATAACTCGATTATCACCTACGCTCAAACAAACATGTCTCAATTACTTCTATGACAAACGACAGGTCCTGTCAGATGGTATTTCTACAATTCCACTTAATATTTAAGGGGATACGTTTGCCTTTTTTTGTTTTAATATAGGTCATGGAAGCATTACTAGAGAAACTCTACTATGATCCTGAAACGGGCTTTATCTCAGCTACATCCCTTCATAAGAAGGCTAATGAAATCGACTCATCGATTACGCTCAAGCAAGTGAAGGACTGGTATAAGACTAAGCTTGATATTAAACGTCATGTTGAGCAAAAGAGTACATACGATGACTTTCGCATCGCTTAAAGCAACCCTAATTCGTGGTAAATGGATCTTGCATTCTGGGAAGGCAAATCAATACTAACCGTCGTTAATATCAACTTCAGACTAGGTTTCGCTAAGCTTCTAAAGAATAAGCGTGCAGATATAGTACTGAATGGGATCAAGGAGCTAATCAAGGAACAGAAAGTTAGTGTACTGACAACGGATAATGGCAAAGAATTTCTGAATCGTAAGACAACTACCTACCTCAAATCACAAAACAATTACCCATTTTAACAATGATCCAGTGGATCACGCTACGATGGGTAAGATCGAACGCCCCCCCAATAGAACTCTGAGAATGAGACTAATTCGCATGAATCAACCTATTAACGAAAAGCTTGTGAAGAGCGTTGTGAACAACTATAACAACACTTATCACTCATCAATAGAAAAGACTCCTAATCAAGCAAAGGGAGATGTAATTGAAGAGGATCTTGATCATAATCCCGCATTAATGGAACGCATGGAAAATGAGTACCGTTGCCCCGTTGGGGCAACGGTACTCTACCGACTTGATAAAGGAGCATTTGATAAAGAAACAGCTCGTTGGAGCAAAACTATCTACGAAATCATTGGTATCGATGGTTATCGAGTCCAAATACGGTCAAAGAATGGACATACCTTGTATAAGACTTCAAACGACATTAAACTATTCAAATCCAAGTCAACCGATGCAACGCCTGGGAAGAACCAAATCTACGAAGCGGAAAGGTTGCTTGATCACAAGAAGCTTCGATCCGGCAAGTACAAGTATCTCTCAGTGGGTCGACTACGATGACCCAACGTGGGAAATCCAGGATAATCTCCGTTTAGTCAACAAATCTAAGCGGTCAACCCTTGAGAATCAGTATTGGATGGCGATAAAAATGAGTCGAACTAGCTTCGAAATAAGTTTAGTAAAGACATTCTCTGGAAGCGTTGACTCATCTATATCATACACTATCTTTTTAAACGAATGGTGAAATATATGACTTGATATATAGAAAACTAATGTGTCCTAACTGTTTAGAGTATACGCGTGCTCGCACATCTCCGGCGAAAGCTGTGGATTATCTGGATTATCCAGGAGGTTAGTCGAATCAAGAATTAGCTCAAGAACCTCGACCCCAATGAAAGTTTTCGAAGAACGGTAGTTAATCCTAAGTATCGAAAGGAATTGGAGGAGATATTCGGAGTCCAATACTACAACGTCAGAAACGATACCTAAACCTACTCAATGAGTGAAATCATATCTGCCACTCATATTCACCTTTCCAACACAAGTCCAATATGCCTAGCTACTGGTGAGAGTTTTAGCAGTATTCATTTTTTTTATTCACAACATATAGAAGCAGCATGTTCCCTAATTTCACATCTTTGGCTCAACGAGAGCAAAAGCGACAGGAGTTGCTCGAAAGAGCTCAACGACGGGTTCGACAAGCCAATTCAGAGCGTCAGATGTACGAAGGTGCGTCGTGGGCTAGCGACATCGCCAAGGGTATCACCACCGTTGCTAAAAAATCAACTGAATCAACTCAGACTGATATTTCTGTTGGGCCTGACGAAGAAACGCCTGATGAATGAAAATTCCGCTCGCGGAAATCTAAAAAAAGCTGAATATTGAAAACTCCCAGAAAACCCTGAGTCCTCAACATCAACTGAAACTGAAGCCACGCCAAATGTTCATCCGTTAATGGTAGATGCTGGTGTTAGCGCAGTGCCTACAACAAGCGATGCAGAAGCTACTGTTAAGCCTCAAACAAGTGATGCATCGACCACAGCAAAGCCTCAAACCAGTGATGGTTGGGTCCACGTGAGACCTGATATGACTGATGTTGGAATTGATAATAGTGCAAGAATGACAGATACTGGTGTAAACAGTGACATATTCAATGAGAAAAAGGCAGACACCTCTACTCGAGATATTGAGGAGCAAGTTTATGCGCGTGAATGGATTAAAAAGTTCTTCACTGATAATCCTAACTGCGTGGTGCTTGGTATTCACCCAGTGAAAAAGAAAACTGGTAGAGATGATCAAAACCTAGTAATTAGTGAAAAGGTCTCTCTCCGATCAGTAACAACTAAAAAGAAATACAAAGAATACAATCTAATTGATTGGATTGCCACTGAAGGAAGATTCGCGATATTTTCTACGATGGGGAAAGCAACTCGATCGATGAAGTTGATGCGATGCGTAGGGAAGACAAACCACCTCGATCAGATAGAAAGCGGAGAGGTGATGATGGTATTGAGGACTTAGATACTCTAGTTAAGGACCCAAGACTAGATTTAAACTACGAGGACAAATCTACTTCTACAAAGCTAGATGATGACGACGCCAAGTACAAGCTTACATGGTTGATTATTCAACATAGTGCTTTGCTTGAAGCCAATCATCTTCATAAGCAAATCAATCCTATCCTCAAGGACGGGAAAATTTATAAAGAAGGATATCTATGGCTTGACGCCAATTTCCGAATCTATGTATTTGGAACCGACACTTATAAGCATCGCCCTGCTGTACAGAAGGAAGTCAATTCGATAGCCACACTCGAGCGATTCGTAGCAATGGTTAAGGATAAGGGATTGGTGCTATCCCTAAACACTCAAATGGACAAGGAGAAACTTGCCAAAGCATACGATGCGTTTGATGGGGACTTTGAAGAACTTCCAGGACTTAAAACCGGAAAAAATGAAGACATGGATAAATTAATATCCCAGATCTCGAAGCTAAAACCATCCTCATCCAGTACTATAAGCAATTTTCTAATAATGGAGTATCGGTTGCCACAAGGTTGTATCCGATTGTTGATTCCGATAAGGGTATTAAAACCCATCCTACTTACTACCCCGGCATGCCGACAGAAACTAAACCACTGAACTTCAAGAATGCGCAGCACAAACCAGTGAAGGGTGATGCTATGGATTACCTGATGAAAACTATCATATGGATGGATACGTTTCAATCCTTACTAACCAAGCTTGAAGATTATGGTAAGTACGTTGATGAGACTGGTGATAAGAACTTAGAGAAAATTCTTGATGATAACCTCAAACTGCTCCGTGAAGCTATCTTCAGCAACGTTTCTGACGTTAAAACCCCACTAGGATATGATGGCTATGAGGACGAGCAGCTACAAAAGCTACACGACGAGGCTGAAGAAGCCTATCGCGCATACGGAGAAGCCTACAGTCAGCTGGAAAAGAATCTACATGATTGAAAGAACTCAAATTCAGAAGCCGATAAGGACGCTGTAAGACCTTCAAAAGCAGCTGTAAAAGCTACTAAGGCTGCGTATACGGTTAAGAAACGTGATTATATAACCAGAGCAGAAGAACTCAATGAAATTAGGTACAATGATCATCCAATGCCCGATTCGGCTCGAGCAAGGGTAGATCAAGCTAATGCCCGCGCTAACTTTAAGCATTTACCTCGCGGTAGTGGACTTAAAGGAAGGGATCTAAGAGGTGCAGGCGTTGCTCCATTGGAAGGTGTAGTTCGCCGAGGGCGTACTTACAATCTCAACGAGATCCAGGGATTAGCTACTCCTAGCGCTTACACACATCGTCAACTTGGAAGCAAATACATCAGAATTCCCGATCTTGATGCAAAAACACTTGTCATTGTACAGCCAAATCGCCGAAAATGTGGTCCAAAATGTCAAATCAGCGAGAGTCTCCAAGGAATGATCCGAACCTTAGCCTATAAGCAGCAAATTGATCAAGCCTCATACGATAAGCTATCGATCGATGATAAGAAGCTGTTCAACGAAATCCTAGCACCACTCACCTCCAGTACAACTTCCACGATAAGCTCGAGGATAACGCTCCGCGCCGAGTATGACAAGCTGAAAGGTGAATTAAAGCTAGGAAACGATAATCCTAGCATCATCAAGCAGCTGAAGTCTCTCACGGTGGATATGTACAGCAATCGACTGATTGATGATAAGGAATTCAAGGAAATTATAACTCGATTACTATAAACTATGAAATTTCCTACTACTCTAATTATCGCTTATGCTATTTTTATTTTCGGACTAATATAGCTATGTTCTTTTTCAACCCACGCATCATCGCCAGTTCAGGCGGCAGCTATGGAGACAACAGCGATCTCAATATTGCTGAGCTCAAGTCGATCATGAAGAATCTAATCATCTATGACCGACCTCAACAGACCCAAGCAGCAGCATGGGCCACTGACCTCGATAAAACAATCAAGAAGGTGGAGACATCTACCCAAACGGAAGGTGGCAAGGTATGGGCTTACCAACCGAAAAAAAAGTCGAGACCGTGAAAACCTTTGCTTTATAGAGATAACTCTGTATCTGTTAGCTTCTCACGGTAGACTCTAATTTTTTAACCGATATCGATAGCCATGATAGCATTTTTGCCGCTGTGAACATTACACATCGGAATATATGAATTATCGCCTATACATACTACTCCATCGCGCATCGTTGGGGACACTAAGGTGTCTGCCGATCAAGATCAGTCCGCTGCTGCTGTGGTGGAGTGGATCCGCTGGAATTAGCAGGGATCCCACACTCACACACTGCGCCCAGACACCGACTAACGGAGGGGGTACTCCGATAACCGTGGGGTTGCTGAGTGGCTCACCTTGTGTACCCGTCGGCGGGCTGGATCTGCTCTCTCGTTGACACGAGACGCGCAGCGGGTGAACTTGAACGTCCTTGGCGGGGACATGGGGAGATGTTGGGTAGATCCGCAGTGGGGGTTCCTTCACGCGGGTCTGGGTAGGTCGATCCTTGGTCTTGGCCGTAGATCTTGTGGATCCGATAAGTAATGTACCGGATCCGGAGTTGTTGCCTTGATGGGGGTGTTGTATCCTTTTCCTTTACGTTGCTTGCCGCCTCCTGTTAGCGGGGAAGTTGGGGGGCGAGGGCCGAAGGGCGCGAGCTGCTGGCCAAGCTATCCAGCAGTCTGCCACGTGTGCGGGGGGCAAATTACTTGATTAAAGTATGGGCCAATACTAATCCCAATACTAAGGACCAAGTGTGTGGTTCCCAAGCAAATTCGACTCTGATTTATGTTAGCCTGTACCCAGCCTTCCCATCCGGCTTGGATCCTGCCTACTACTGACTCTCTTTCCTGTCTAATCACCATGCTATGGCCTTTGTACCAATAAATCGGTACAGATCCGCACCTAATCTAGGGATCCTAATGTAGGCAATTGGATCCGTGTGGGCCACGTCCCCCATCTTCAACGACCCTGATCCGGCAACCATACTCCCTGCCAGCAACTATGGCGTCCTCCAAGGGATCTAGCACCGTCACCAACTGCCGGATCCCAATACCCGGTCAACCGGCGGATCCAATTCCATCAAGACTGTTCTTGAGTGGATCTCCTTACCACACTGCGCCTCCGACGCAGGATGAACAAGCTTCGTCCAGCGATCAAGGTTCATCGGAGGCGGTTTCTGGGTCGCAGACCCCCGGAGTCCCAGAGGAGCACACCCGCGAGGGTGGTGCTCAGGCGTCTGAGGGAGGCGCAAATGCGGTTGAGCCCCGGAGGTGATAGACTTGGTGTCATCTTCGGGCGAGTCGGTTGTGGAATTGAAACCGGAGCCCGTGCGAGCGAAGGAGGAGAAGAAGACTCAGAGTTCCAAGGTGAACTCTCGTTTTGCACCACCTGAACCCAGGGTTTTCGCGCCAAGTTCGCAGGTAGCACCCAGGATCTCTTCTGAGAACGAGGTCCAGGATGCTAATGTCCCCGCCCGAGACGCTGAAAACATGGTGCTGTGCATCCGACGTGAGGTTCGACGCTGGGAAGAAGTGAACCCTGGGAAGGTGACACCCCCGAGTGTCGTATATGAGTGGTCGACTCCGAAACCGGATGCCAACTCGTCCTTCGCGACCGCGTACGCAACTGGAGACTACTTCAAGTGGCGGTTGTCTCTGGCGAACCCAGACGAAGCCTGGATCTCTGAGTTTCACCTCGCCCGGTGGGGCGTCGGAACTGCCCAGGATCTCATGGCGACTACGATTCCCCAGAGTATCATAACCTCACGCGAGTGCGTCGCCATTCTGCAGACTCTTTTCTTCGAAGCTGGTTTCGAGTTTGTCAACCTGATTCCGGATTGGTCTTCGACGCGTGCATCCAGGATTCCGGAAGGCTTGGTGCGCTCTGTCGTGGAAGAGACCCAGAATTTCATCGCCGTGGAACTCGTCGAGTGGAAGCTGGTGATTGCTGGTGTGCCTTTCGAGGTGAACTCTAAAGAGCAGCCGGTAACAAGTGTCCCGGAGCAAGCACCAAGACTGGACTATCACAAGGAAGATGAAGACGGTGATTTATTGATGACGGACGACGATGCGGATCTACTGGGACGACCGTTTGTCCTGAGATTCAGGGTCACTGGACGCCGCCGCCGTGCCGGCAGGTCCCATCGACGCCATCAGCGTTGTCCACACCGTCGCTGTCCTCTCTTCCTGCGTACAAGTCCTCGGCCAGTGCTTCGCTTCAGAATTCCACTCCCCTGAATCCCAATAGGCATGATCCTCTGGAGTTGGAAGCCAAGGATGTCGCTCAGGATTCTGTGCCAAGTGTCATCGGTACCTCGCGAGCTTCGGATGAGAGTACGGCCTCAGGCGCGCAAACGTCGTATCGCAGCTCTTCCTCTTCATCGATGCAATCGCTGGGACAGCGAGTCGGAGCTCTGGCGCTGGTAGCTCAGAGTGCAGGTGGCTTCGCGGCTGCAGGAGACCTTGGATTCCAGGTCACCCAAACGGTCATTCCTCCGCGTCTTGTGTCGGTTGACCAAGATGACGTTCAGATGGCGTCGTCTGTGCACTCCGACTCAGAGATCGCACCCAAGAAGGCAATTCTCTCCAGAGTTTCAGCGATAGTCGCTGAGTCGAAACTCAGGGACCCTGCCCCGATCTCTAGATTTGGCGGCCCAAAGGATGTCAGCGGTGATGAGCGGTGTCAACACCGAAGCTCTAGGAGCGAGGTGCGCTCTCGACGCTCGACGAAATCCAGGAGATCAGCTGTGCCGAGCCGCTAGAGTGGATCCAGGGCTCTTGGGTCAGCTTCGTCCGTGTCCGCAAGGTCTGGACCCGCCCAAATCGAGTTGAATGTCTTGCGACAGCAGCAGGAGTGGCAAGCCCGAATGGAGCAGGAGCAACGCGAGGTTCTCGCCAGAGAACGTCTGGATACCCTGGATCGTGATCGACTCAGGGAACAACGTGACTTGGACGCGCGTCGCCAGATCCAGGAACGCACGGATCGCTTAGTTCATGCGGAGATCGCCCGAGGAGAGGCCGAACGGCGTGCACAAGAAGTGGAAACCCGTCAAACTCAGGATTCCTCAAGGATCCAGAGTGTGACCCAGGATTTCACTGAAAATGTACGCCTGGAGCACGAGCGCCTGTAAGCTGCATACGCTGAACGCTGGCAAAAGCGTGAAGCCGACGCAGACGCGGGGCGTGCGCGCTGGGCCGCAGAACCGTACGAGAACTGGAAAGCACAAGTGGCGGTTCTAGAACAGAAGGTCCAAGAAACCAAAGCCGCAAGAAAGCAGGAGCGTGAGTTTTCCCAGAATATTCAAAGCTTCCACGCCGGTCAAGTGCGCGACCTTCGTGCAACATTGGCCCAAGTTCAAGCGCAACGCGCAACCGCCACCTCTGATTTGACACCCATTGTGAGGTCGGCGGCGGCTCACAACCCTGAAGTTGCAACCCGATCGCAGGAATCGAGTGGCGTAATCAGCGGAAACGCAAGTATCGCAGAACAGAAACGGGAGACAACCACTGGCTCGAAGAACACTTCTGAAGTCGCCGCCTCCCAGGTTAGAGCGACCCTCGCGCAGCATTCCACCGACACTTCCGGCAGAACTAAGCACGTCAAGCGAGGACATGGCGCTATGGAGACCATGGTGACGCAGGACATCAAGCAGGAGCCTGTGTCTCTGGAAAAAACTTCGGATCCCAGGAGGACGACGGCCTCTAAGACCTTGCAAGACTCTGGAACAAACTCCAAGCGCTCCACGTCCAAGAAGAACCAGCGAAAGAAGAAGAAGCGTCAGGATTTCAACCCGACTTCGGACTCGGACCCAAGTTCCGACTCCAGCGACGACGATTCGTCCTCTGGAAGCTCTGATTACAGTTCGGATGGTTAACCTGATGGCGGCCTCTACGGCTCCGGCTGGCGCTACGCTTCTGACGTTCCGACCGTACATCAACTCGAATACTCTGGATGAGTTCGATACTAAGGCATCACTCAGAGAACGCGTGCATTGGGGGAGCATTTCGTGAACATGGCGGCTCAGGGAGGTTGGTCTACGAAGATGCGAATTCAGGAGCTCAAGATGAACCTCTCTGGAGTTGTGCGTGCCTGGTTCAACCAGTTGCCCAAGCACACTCAGCGCGATTGGAAGAAGCTGGCGTCTGCATTCAGGATGAAGTACTGCTAGGCGCGCTCGTCGTACTGTGACTTTACGATGGAGATGAAGACCTCAGAGAGCGCTCTCGATTTCTTCTATCGTCTGAATTCCGCCGCCAGCAAAGCTGACATTGACTTTCGCAAATCATCGAAGCGTCTGGAGAAGCACATTCGAAGGTTCATCACGAAACTCAGGGACATGCGCCTCAAGACGTCGCTGTAAGGCCAGAGATTCAGAAGTATCACTGACCTGGAGTACGCTCTTGAGCAGGATGAAGATGTCTGGAGTCGCAGTGACCAAGATGCGCCGCCCCCAGAGTTCGTGACTTCCGTACCGACAACATTCCTCACGGACGTTCCAAGCCGAAGCGCGTTGGACGTGCGTACGTGACTAGGGGCGATGTCTCTGACTCTGAGTCGGAAGAGGACCCTGAAACTCACGCTCGTTTTCAGGAGATCCCGGATGAACCCAGAGTGACAACCCGAAGTTTAAGCACGAACTCAGGGTCAACTCGAGAGATCTTTGGAGAAGACACTGCTACGTTTAGCGTTGGAAGACCAATGAGCATGAAGGGAATTGAGTGGTCCCAGACGCTGACGAACGAAGTCTATCGGGTGATGGATAACATGGGATGGCGTCCACCAAACGCCCAACCAGGACCCAACGTTAACTCTGGGTTCCGTTCTCCCCGCCGCGAGAATCCGAATTGGGACAAGCTATGTGAGAAGTGCGACAAGTGGGGGCACCCAGAGGAAAACTGCTGCAAAGACCTGAAGTGTGATCGCTGCCTCGAGAAGGGTCATCCGACTCACTTGTGTCTGTGTCGTGCGCAACCAAGCGAGAATTGTGGCAAGTTGCATCTCGGGAGACCCTGTGAAGACTGGAAGATGCTGGAAGCTGTGTAGAAACTCGCCCGCCAAGGTGCACTGAAGGACATGCCGAGCCAAATTCTGGATAAACTTCTGGATGGCGAAGCCAATTCTGGGAGGTCAAACCAATAACCCGCTGGGTGGGGCCGGGCTGAAGAAGGCCCCAGCGTTAAGCGTTCTAGTGTATGTAGGACCGGAGCTGAGAACGAGAACCCAAGATAACCAAATGCATGACTACTTTGACTCAGGATTTCACGAATTCCCCTGAATTTCAACGTCCTGAACAAGTGAATTCTGGGGAAGTGAACTCTGGAGAAATTACGGAGTACAAGCCGAACCTTGGGGAGCGCTATGGATGGTGGGAAAACAACGATCCTGATCCGAAGAAACGTGATGTGGTGATGGTGCATGGTGCCGTGAACGATTGCCGGACGAAAGTCCTCCTGGATACCGGTGCGACGGTGAATATTGTGGGTTTCGACTTAACGCGTAAGCTCGGACTCAGACTCAATTCGCATAAACAAACCAAGGTGTCTGGAATGTGAGGCGTTCCGACGTATATCGGTGCCAGTGCCCAGGTGAAGACCACTCTCGGCTCGAGGGTGGTGTATCTTCTGGATGTCTGGGTAGCCAACATCGGCGAAGGGATCGAAGTACTTCTGGGTATGCGTTTCATGTTTGCAGCTGGAGTGAGGATCAGTATTCAGGAAGGTCTCGTGACACTCCCGGATGAAGAAGCGATCATGATGTGCGGATGGAATCCAGAGGATCGCCTGGAATCTACGAGAAGTTGGTACCTGGGCCCTGGGGGGTCAAGAGTGGTGAAGATTTCGTATGGTCCCACGAACCCACAGCGTGAAGTTGTGTGGGCAGGACGAGGTGACCGCTGGGTAACGCACCTGATCTACGCTTCGAGGTCTTGGCCGGTCGCTGTGAAGGTGGTCAAGATTTCTGATAAGGATGGCTGGATTCACAACCGAACCCCTGTCGCTCGAATCGTAGAGTATGGCTTCTTTCCGCGGGCTGGGCGATTTGTGCGTCCTGGATCTTTTGCGTATCGCGAGGGGCAGACTTTGATTCTGGAGAGTGTGCAGTCCCGTGATGGTAGGATGCGAGCGGAGCGCCTGGCGGCATTGGAGCCATCGTGTGTCGAGACCCCAGAGTATCAGTGGCCTAAGCAGATTCTGTCGCGACCTGCAAAAGGACCTGACATGGCACTGCTTGCTTCGATTCTCAGAAAACCGGAGACGTCGTGTGCGGTTTGCTGAGGATGCATCAACCCAAACGGATGGGGTGCTTCCTGAGGATGCTCCTGAACTCCGAGACATTGCTGTTGATACGAGCGACTTGGACGACGTTCTCAAGGACACAATGATCGACTTGACCTTGCAAACTGGCGAGACTCCAAAGTGTGCGAATCGCAGATAGTACGGCCACTGAAACTCGAGTTTAGTGGTCGAAGTTGGCAGTGACTCCCAGAGTCAACGAAGCGAAGGGAGGAATTCTCTAGATTTCGATGTGGGTGACGATGATTCTCAGGGTGCTGTTGAAGATTACTGGGATATCCCGATCTCAGGGATGCCTGGGACCCCGCTGGAGAAGCTCAAGCAGGAGTATGAACGTTACATGAGGATTTCCACAGAAGATCTCGACTATGAACCTGCTCTTTACATGCGCGAAGGCAGCGAGTTGCTCTCGCAGTTGCGTGACCAGTTAGTGATGCTCCCTGAGATGCGTGACTTGACGCCCGAGTGCAAGATCGATGAGGCCGATGTCGGAGTCCCTGGGAAGACGACACCCGAGATGAAGGCCCAGGTGAGGCGAATTCTGGAGTATCATCGGAAGATTTTCTTGGGAGATGGCAATGCAGCTCCCCCACCTGCCCGTGGAGTGGTTTGTGATCTGGATGTGGGTGACGCCAAACCAGTCGCCCAGCGTCCGAGGTCTATCGCACCATACCTGTGGCCCAAGGTGTATACACTTCTGAAGAAGCTTCTGGAGAACGGGCTGATCGAGACGTCCACATCTCCCTGCGCGTCACCGATTGTGATTGTGCTGAAGACGGTGTTGACATCCGCACGTGTATTGACTATCGTGTGGTGAATGGATTTATCAAGCTCTCACACTACCCCCTACCGCTCATCGACGATTTTCGGATTGGTTTCGAGTCGGCGATGTGGTTTATGAGTTTGAATATGGCAAGCGGTCTCTGGGCTATCAAGATGACTGAGA
Source organism: Phytophthora cajani (assembly GCA_024679175.1). Lineage (NCBI taxonomy): Eukaryota > Oomycota > Peronosporomycetes > Peronosporales > Peronosporaceae > Phytophthora > Phytophthora cajani. The sequence continues at coordinate 17,260 of JAIKVG010000061.1, forward strand.
GAGCCAAGTTAATCTCTGCGTTTGTCTGTCCCTATGGACACTACCAGTGGGTCAGGATGCCCTTCGGCCTCAAGAATGCGCCGTTGATCTACCAGGAAGTTCTCAATAACTGTCTGTGGGGATTCCTGTGGCTTTCCCCTGAGGAAGAAGCGGAAGTGGACCAAGATGTCTTGGATTTTCTGGGGCTGAACCCTGGGGAACCCAGGATTTCAGAGGAAAATTGGCGACAACTTCCAGCACTGACGGACGAGATGACTGTTTTTCAGCGGAACATCCCGGCTCCCTCTCAGATGGGCCCAAGCACTGACGGACGAGATGACTGTTTTTCAGCGGAACATCCCGGCTCCCTCTCAGATGGGCCCCGTCCTAGGTCGCAGTTCGTACATTGACGACATCGCCCATGGTGCGCCCACTTGGGAGAAGCTGTGTCAGGATCTCAATGCACTACTCTTTCGTCTACGCTATTGGAACATCTCCAACAGTGAATTTGGGAAGTTGTCCATCCCTTACCTCTCGCACGAGATCAGTGCTGAGGGAATCAGGGCAACTCCGAAGATCGCCAAGGGTGTCCAAGACTTGCCATTTCCGACAACACTGAAGGGAGTCCAGAGTTTCATGGGGAGTCTGAATTACTACAACAAGCTCATTGAAGACCTCCTTGTGATCGCGGCCGTTCTGTACGAGCTAACCGAGGAACAAGTGAAATCCAAGAGGGACCTGTCCAGAGCTCAGGAAGCTTTCGAAATTCTGAAGCGCAAGATCGTCTCGGCCCCGTTGCTTCGGCATCCTGACCGCTCCAAACCTTTTGTGATTATTCCCCACGCGAACCTGTGGGCAGCATCTGCTGTATTGGGTCAGGAGTACGATGGAATTGTGCATCCAGTACGCTTCACAGGGCGAGTTCTGAATGACGCCGAGCTGAGGTATCACATCGCTGAGAAGGAAGTGGTCGCTATCCTGAGAATCCTAGAAGTGTTTCGCACTCTGATGGAAGACAGCCCTAAGATTGTCATCTACACGCGATACTCGGTGTTGAAATGGTTGTTGACTTCACAGTCAGCAGACGGCCGGAGTGTCAAGTGGGGCCTGAAGTTGTCACACTGGAACGTGGAGATACGCAGAGTTCAACGCGGCGAGGACGGGCTGGCTGCGATCCTGGGTACAGGCATCACTCCCAGCGAGCATTTGGATGAGGTCGCTGAAAACTTGATCCCAGCCAAGGGACGCGTCAAACCGCCTGTGCCTATCAGTATGGAGATGCTGGAAGCAGACTACGAGGGTGCATTCTGAGTTTCGATGGCGCTGCCAAGACGTCTACGCGACAAGGAAGCTGTGGATGCATCCTGTGGCATGTCCCTGGATGGGAGATCCTGGATGCCCAGGGATTCATTCTGGAGGATGTGACTGTCAATGACGCAGAGAATGGGAGATCCTGGATGCCCAGGGATTCATTCTGGAGGATGTGACTGTCAATGACGCAGAGTATCATGGAGTTCTGAAAGGACTCGACCTGAAGATTGAACGTGGAATTTAGGATATCGTGGTGGTGGGAGACTCCAGGATTGCTATTCAGCAAGCCTAGGGTCTCATCCACTGCAAGCAGCCCAACATCCAGAGGAAATTGGCTGAGTACGAGGTACTGAAGACGAAGTTCAAGTCAGTGCGCTTGCTGCATGTTAAACGAGAATTCAACCAAGGCAGACTATTTGACGTCGAAGCCCTTGCGCTTGGTGAATCCTGGAAGGTTGGAGACGCTGACGAGCGAATGCATCTGCAGTTGGTGTCCAAGATTCACGAGAAGTTGGTGAAACCGAAAGTGTTGTTGAGTGTTGGAATTCAGGGGAATGATTCCCAGGGTGATGGAACTCTGGGTGTCCCTAGACCAGAGTGCGTGCCGTTGCCTGCAGCTGCCAAGATTTCGCCGTCATGACCCGAGCGCAAACTCAGGAGGCGGAAGACCTAGGCGAACCCATGGGCCCTCTGGAATACCAGGCCGAACGCTGGCGGCGGATCAAGGTGCACCAAGACAAGGATGACCACCTGCTACAACTCAAGGACTTTCTGAAGGGCGATGTGAGCAAACTGTCACACGCCCAGACTAGAAAACTTGCGAAGGTCGCCGATGACTTTGTACTGGATTCCAGAGAAGTCCTGTATCGCTTGAGTCGTTCCACACGGGACCGCCCCAGAGACATGGTCGACGAACTCAGACTTGTAGTTCCGAAAGCATTGCAACTGGACATCCTGCACTAGGCTCATGAAGATTTTCAGGGTGGGCACCAGGGAATCACCAGGACGTATGAGAGACTGCGCTCTGAGTTCTACTGGCATGGCATGTACGCAGACGTGGAAGTGTTCGTCAAAGAATGCGTGGACTGCGCTAGTGGCAAAGGGCGTCCTCAAAATGCAGGACCATCCCCTGGAAACATCGAACCCAGGAGCCGTTTGAGGTCCTATCCATGGACTTCGTGACGCACCTGTCCAAGTCGGACCGTGGGAACACTTTCCTGTCGCTCTTTCAAGACTCGTTCTCAGGGTTCGTCATGTGCAAACCCGTGAGTTCAACGACGGCCCAACATGTCGCCGAAGTGTACGAAGAGCAGGTTTTCAGGAGGTTTGGACCAAGCCCAATGCTGCGACACGATCAAGACCCCAGGTTCATGAGCGAGGTGTTCACGCGCTTCCGTGAACTTCTGGGTAGCAAGCAGCGAGCCACTACGGACAGCAAGAGCGGTCGGTGCAGACAGTTGTGCGAAGCATTCGCGCATACATCGCTGAAGCGGACCAAAGTGACTGGGACGACCACGCTGAGCTTTTGATGTTCGCCCTGAATACCTCTTTCGATGCTACGCGTCTGGATACTCCCTTCTTCTTAGTGCACCGGTGGGATACACACGGCACTGTGCCCGCTATGCTAGGACCCAGGCCGTCGAGTGTCCAGAACGCACGGCCTATGATTGGCGCAGGAAAATGCAGCGCGATTACAGCTATGCGCAAGCCTGCCCAGAGGATCTTCAGAAGAAGGCCAAGCGAGCACGCTCTGCCGAGCAGACCAAGAAATGGAGAGAGCTTTCGGAACGTCTGAAGTCAGGATTCGCTGCTGGCGACGCTGTTTGGCTATACATACCCAAAGTACAGCCTGGCCTGAGCCGCAAACTGGCTCACATGCGGCATGGTCCTATCAGAATTCAGGAGATCCATGACAAACTCCGCGTGAAACTCAGGGTCGAGAACACTGGATATCACGTGAACCTCCGGGTAGACGTGAGCCGTCTGAAACCCAGAGCGCTGTTCCCAAAACGGCCCACCGTGGAGATCGACGTAGACGAAGACGATGACTTGGACGCGGCGCTGCTGCCTGAAGATAGCTGGGAACCGGACAACGCCAGCGATGAGTACGAAGTCGAGCGAATCTTGGACGTACGATGGACAAAGCGAACGCGAACGTCAAAGCGGAGTCGTGAGTACCTTGTGAAGTGGAAGGGCTATGATGAGACCGAGTGGCTATCTGTGTTGAAGATCAACTGCGGCGCCTTACTCTATGAGTTTAATCAAGGCGCGAGAGTGCGAGCCCGTTTTCAGGCTATGCAAGCCGGCGATGAGCACCAAGGGGTCTAGCACCCAGAGATGACATTGACCCAGAGTTACATGTGGAATTCAGGGGGCTAAACCCTGAGTAACACGGTGAAACTCTGGGGAAGATCGACGGAATGTATGAAGACCAGAAATGGAGACGTGAATGTGAATTGATTTGATTATGGAGAGGATAACAGTGCCGAGGCTTCGGCGCGGCGCTGAGTGATGAGCTTTACGAAGGACATAAAGTTTGTGAGTGAAGTGGAGTAACGCAAGAGGCAAGTCAGAAGAGAGTGGACTCCTGGGAGTCGACAGAGTGCAACGGCCGTGTCGATTTCAACGGTGCCTCGGAGTCAGTGCTTTTGTGGTCTGGACATAGTTCACCAGTTCGAAGCGCTTCCTCTTTGATGGGCCCGGACCAGGAGGGGCGGTTGACACGAGGCGGTTTCCAGAAAACTTGCGGACGATGTGCCGTCACCCTTTCGACTTGGCGTTTGTATCGGACTATGATTCGTGGATAGCTTGGATGAGCACGGCTGTACCCGTGTGACACGAGTGACGTGGGTGGGAGAGATGTGATTCAGCGGGATGAATCCAGTGCCTGACCGCAGATGGGCCCAACTGACTGGAAGTGTGAATCCTGGGAGTGCACACCCTGGATTTCAGAAGAACGCTCAGTCCAGTCCCGGACTTTCCCTTACGATGAGTGCCTAAAGTCTGGCGGAAAGTGTCTCTGGAGAACGTATCCCAGAGTACACCTGTGGGTCAGAGCACTACTATGGATCAGATCTCCTGAGAACCACCCCCACTACTACCGTGAACATGCGCCGGAAGCCGTACAACCCGTTAAGTGTTCGTATTGGTGGAGATACACGCTAGTCTGTGATGTACACAACTTATCATCCAGAGTACCACACAGAAATCCAGAGTACCGGATGATGATCCAGGGTTCACCTCCCTAAGAATAGGTGACCCAAAGTTCCAAGTGATCCTCTGGATTTGGACTGTGAATCCAGACTCCCTATACTGAAAACAAGTGTTTCCCAAGTCGACACCCAAGAATCCCCCAAGAACCCTCAAGAGTTCCCCTGAATTTCACTGAGTCTCAGGAGTGACCCAGAGTATCACATGAATCTCTGAATTTCGATCCAGTTGGGAGCCAGTCTGCAATCAAAGTGATGCGTGACCTTGAAGATCGAAGTGCAGATCTGCTGATTAGATACTTTCGAGGAGTCGAGAGGGAACGGAGAACCATACAAACCCATGTCTAAGGACCCACATTTGGCACTTTGGACGCCTTGCGACAATGGAATCGCAAGCCGATCGCC
>JAIKVG010000062.1:0-22091 GCA_024679175.1 Phytophthora cajani
CAGGAAGCAAAACGAGATGGCAAGATCGCAGACGGATTTACCCTCGCAGCGAAAACAGGCACGAGTCGTCACTCTTTTGTTTGTGTCGTTTTCATGAGCTCAACGCTTCACTACTTATCTTTCGTGAAGACAACGTCGATGAAATTCTGTCCGGCATCGCCAACAAGATTGATATCGATGCGAACGGCTCGGATGGCAGAAATGCGCTGCATTGGGCGTGCACACTGCATCGCACGAGTATTTGCCATGTTTTACTCAAAAAGGGGGCATCGATCAGCAAGAAAGATGTACGTACCCTAAGAAGTTCTGTAGGAAGGACTTGCTTTTGAATTGTAAACTAATAGTGGAGCATGTTTTCGTCGTCGTGGGGGGCTAGAGAGATGGCTGGACTCCACTGCACTGGGCCAGTCGTGTTGGCAATCTAGACATTGTGCGTCTCCTAGCCAAGTATGGGGCCAACTTGAACGTACAAGACCGGTGGGGAACGACTCCATTGATGCTGACTGTCGTTGGCGAAAGCAAAGTCGCAGCAGAAACGTTGATTGAGCTGGGTGCTTGTGTCGATGCACGAAACGTGAGTGCTTATTTCGAAGTATGCAAACCACCAGCTTCCACCAGCTTTGCTACGCTAACCAATATTCATCCACTGGGCCAACAGGTATTCGGCCAGACACCGCTAATGTTGTGCGCTGAAGGAGGAACACCTCTCCACCAAATAGGCATGGTGTTCTTGAATGCTGGCTCAAACCTCGCATTGCAAGACGTGCGTTCAAGTCAGATCACTTTCTTGTCACTGTTGTACGGTACTGAAAGACTTTTGTGTGTGCGTCGTAGGCACAAGGAATGACCGCATTGCACTATGCAGCTTCCCATGGCAGCGTCAATCTGCTCATGAATATGCTCCAGCAGTGCGACTCGGAACTGGTGGACAAGCCGAACAAGGTAGGTTAAATTTTTATTGGTTTGATCCGTTGGCATGGAGAAGGGAAGTAACTGAAAGTGCTGCTCATGCAGTTTGGCGAGACTCTTTCATACCTCGCTGTCCTGCATTCGCAACCGAAGATACTGGAGCTGGTCAAAAACTGGCGAGAAGGAAAACCAATAATTGCGGCCCACGACGAGGACGAGGAGGAAGACGCCGATAGTGCAGACAGCTCGGAAGATGACGACAGCGACGATGATAGCGACGAATGAATATAACGTGCGATAATAACAACAAAAAACCTTTGGATCTATAAAGTTGAGCTATCTCCTCTCTATTGGAGCTTCTCAAGAAGTAATTTAGTGCCCTTCTGCTTGTCGGCAAGCTTCTTCAGGTCTCCCATCACAGGCTTGAGCGCCTTCTTGACGATCTTGGAAGCGTTCTTGGGGCCCTTCTCAGACTCCACGAACGAGAGCACCACGAAGGAGCCACGGTTGGTGGACGCCCACTCCGGCAGCTTCTCTTCGACAGCAGTGAGCAGAGGTTCCGCCATTGACGTCTCCTTGATCAGACGACGAAGAGCAAAGTGGCCATTAGCATCGCTGTGCAGAGGCTCCTCTTCCTCCTCAGTGGGCTCTGCCAGCACAGCAACAGCCACGCTGTCAGCCAGGTCTGAGCTCTCGCTTCTCTTCGCAACCTCGACGATGACGTCACGCCCCTCCTTCGAACGCAGCAGGGCAGCAGCGTTCTCGACGCACATCTCCTCCAGCTTGGGCAGCAAACCCTTCAGCAGCTCCTCGCGACGGGCGTCCGGGTCCTTCTTGTAGTTCACCACCATGACGGTCGGGTCCTCCGGCGACGGCAGCATGGGAGGCTCCAACAGCGCAAGGTCGTCCGGGGAAAGGTACTTGGTGTTAAGCGGGCTGAAGAGCTGCAGCAGAACCTTGCGTCCGCTCGGGTGCATCGCAATCGCAAAGAGGTGGTCGTTCAACTCGGCCAGAATGGACTTCTGCACAAGAACAGAGTCATCCACCACATCCAGGATGCGCATGATCACGAGGTATCCGCTCGGGTGGTTGCAAGCGTCCAGCACCTTGTCCTTGAGTGTCTTGATAATGCGCTTACGGTCCTTAGCGGCGCCGAGCGAGATGCACTTGTTCACAACACGAGCACCGTTGCGCGTGGCCAGCAGAGCAAGCGACGCGTCACGCACGTTGGCAACCATCTGCATCACATCGTCGTGCTCGGCGTTGCACATGTACTCCCACAACAGCGACTGCACGAACGCCAGGCCAAGAAGCTGCTTGTCCACCATGCGGTTCAGGATGCTGCTGAGGTGCTTGAGCACCTCTTCCTTCTTGTCCGGGTGCGCGGCGATGATGTCCGCGAGGTTGCGCTTGCTCTCCGACTGGAAGTAGGCGAACTCGCGGCCGTAGAACTCGAGCTTGAGGGCCGTGAGCTGCGACGGCTTGAGGTACTCCTGCGCGTACTCAGCCGTAGAACTCGAGCTTGAGGGCCGTGAGCTGCGACGGCTTGAGGTACTCCTGCGCGTACTCAAGCACGTTGGCCGCGATGTTGTGCGTGCCCACCTGCACGACGTGGCCCGTGAGGCACTTGACGATGGCCGCGCGGTCGTCCACACTGCCGTAGCGGATCATCTTCTGCACGAGGAAGCAGCCGTACTGCATCTTGGCCAGCTCCACCAGGTGCTCCTTCATCTCGAGCACGATCTGCGAGCGGTGCTCAGGCTTGCCGTGCTGCATGAGCGACTGGATGACGCGCGAGGCGTCGTGCTTGGCCGCCACGTCGTAGATCTTGCCCTTCACAAGCGAGTAGAGCTCCTCCACGAGCGTGGCGCGCTTCTGCTTGTCCACGTCGCGCTCGCGGATGACGTTCCAGATCTGCTTGGCGCGCGTCACCATCTCGTAGTGCGGGCGCTGCATCTTGCGCTGCTTCTTGGCCAGCTTCTGGTCCATGAACGACTTCTTGCCGTCCTCGCCATGGCCGGCGGGGCGCTTCTTGGCGTTGAAGCCGCTCTTGCCGCCGCTGTAGCTCTTGCCCTTGGCCTCCGAGGTCTTCGCTGGCGCCGCCATGTCTCTCGAGTGTCCGTTGACGCTGCCGCTGGCCTATTGATGCAGTGGCAGTGGCCGCAACCAGTCAAAACTGCGAGCCACTCAATGGAACAAATGGTGTGCAATACACTAGCAACTCGATGTAAATCATTTACCTGTGATAAAGAATATTGTATCTTGAAGCGGCGCGTCGCGTCGAATGGCTACAGTGAGCGCACCCGCGTAAGATCGAAGCGGCGGCGAGCAGGGCAAAGATGGCCTTGTTCTATGACTACAATGTCGCGGTGCCGGCGAACCTGCGGCAGGTTTGCTCCGTGTGGGGGGAGCTGGACCCCGTGCTTGCGGTAGCGCTGGAGAACCGGGAGATCCACTTCTTCACGGATGAGGTGGCGACGTTAAAACGACGTTAAAACGAAGGATTGTGGTATGGCTCTCGCTAGTAGACTGACAGACTTGTTTCTTTACTGTGACCGATGCAGGGCGAGAAGCAGCAGGCTGGAGAACCGGGAAATCCACTTCTTCACGGATGAGGTGGCGACGTTAAAACGAAGGATTGTGGTATGGCTCTCGCTGGTAGACTGATAGACTTGTTTCTTTACTGTGCCCGATGCAGGGCGAGAAGCAGCAAGGGCTGGAGAACTACTCGCGCAGTGCCGACATCGTTACGATGGCCTGGCAGCCTCGTGGCGGCGCGCTCGCTGTTGGCTGGAGCGACGGTATGCCTTGCGGCTAAACACCGGCTGATCGGCAGAAACTAGGCTAACTTTGCTGTTCTTGTGCCAGGCATGGTATCGTTGTGGGTGTTCAAGGAACAGACGGCGCGAGAGGTAAATTCGCCGCATACGAGCCGCGTGTGCTTGCTGAAGTGGGCGCCAGCAGGCAACCGTCTCATGTCTGCAGACGAAAACGGCGTGTTTGCCGTTTGGAAAGTGGACAGTCGCTGCCAGCTTACGCTCAGCGCCCACTACGCCCGTCAGGGAAGCTTTACCCACTGTGTCTTCGCCACCCTACCTCCGTCGAGGGACAACAACGCAAAGAGGTAGCTGGCTCCCCTCTCATTGTGCTCTTGGCCGTCTTCATTGCTCACAATGTTGTGCTTGTTTTGTTAGTGATCACTTCTCCCAGCACGCGTGTCCACAGTTCTTTTTTGGTGGTGAGGTGGGGTCTGTCCATCGGGCTGACGATCTAGGGCACATTACGGACGTTCAGGTGTTGAACCATGCGATCGATTCGATGATGTTTTACGAGGAGCAAAGCCGCCTGATTGTTATCACACGAGCGGTGCAGCTCTTTGTGTACCAAGTTGGCACAACTGACGGCACTGTGAAGCTCACCACCAAGGTCAAACTGAGTCTAGCGGGAGAAGGCTCGCTGCTGGAGACCAAGTGGGCAGGTCCTGGACTGCTTGCGATAGCGTCCGGCGAAGCTATTGTACGGTTTTGGAACATCCGTACGGAAGAAAACAGTGTCTTGAGTCTGCCAAAGTCAAGCGGACTGAACTACAACGTCAACAACTTAAGTTTCTCTCCACGGAGGCGCGTACTTGTTGCCGGTACGGCTCAAGGAGCGGTTTTCTTCTGGCGTGCCACGACCTTCGTTGACAATACCCAAGGTAACGGAGAGATGCCTACAGTATCGTATCGATGGGATCTCCTATTCACTGCAGAAGTTGGACGGGCGGTCACGCGCATTGGGTGGAGCAATGCGCACCCAGCGTTGTATGCCAACACTGTCGAGGGTGTGGTCATCCTTCACGAAGGTAACATGCAGCGCGCTCTCTGCGGTGATACAGCAGTAATCCAAGTGCGACCCAAGACACTTTCTATCGAGAAGTTTCAAGATGGGGCGCAGTCCGGTGTGACGATCACACAAGCCACTCTAGAGGCCTCGCTGCGTGCCAAGGGCATCTCGCACGATGGATCTACACTTGTCGTCTGGAACGGCTCGAAAGCAGAAGTATACGAGATGAAAGATGGCGACGCTAAGCTCACGAACCAGTTCAAATGCTTCTCAAGTGCGATGGTGCTTCGCGGCGAGTCCATCTACCGAGCGAATGGAAATCATGTCGAGATATGCAATCTCGCCGGAGTGGTCAAGAACTCGATCTCGTTCACGGAGGCTGAGGGTCGTCCGGCGATGCTATCTCTTCAGAACAAATTCCTTGCGGTGGGCACGGATCGCGGTCTTTTGCGTGTGTTTGACGTATCCCGCCGCGACCCAAAGGCGCTGGGGAGTATGGGTAACCTCCCCGAAGCTTTTGGCGACGAGACTAAGTCTGCCGTGATGAGATCCATCTGTGTCAACTCGGACGGCACTCGAATCTGCATCCTGGCCGATCGCGTTGAAGGCGCGTTGCGAATGCGCGAACCGTTAAGCAAACTCTTTTTGTTCCAGACGGATCTCAACATCTACCAGCAGTTCGACTTTGGGGCCTCTCGTTATCCAAACTCGGTTTTCTTCGATCCTCAAGAGCCTCGCTTGCTGATCTGCGAGACTGCCAAGTCGGGCAACGAAATCTCGACTCCAGGAGCAAGTGGTGGGGCTGCTGGAAATCGGCGCGATCCCAGTCCCGACGATGGCTTAGGAGCCGGTGGGGCTAGTGGCTCGCGGTTGGTATCGGACAAGGAAGTCACGATAATCTTCGCGTCAAATGAGCACGGACTCCTCATGCAGGATAGTTTCGACCTGGATCTGAAGTACACTGCACTTCTGGGCATCCAAGTACCCCGCGTGTACTTCGTAGCAAAGGTTGACAACGGCTCTTCAGATGACGCCACCACAGTAGTGCACGTTGGCCGGACGAAGGCCAACAATCCCGTCTCGAAAACCCCAACGATTTACGATACTGCGAGTTACTTGCGCACGCAGATCATGCGTGACTTCACCGGTCTGGATAAGGTTAACAACGATGCGAAGCAAGCTCTCATCGACTTCTGCTACTTCATGACAGTCGGGAACATGGATGAAGCGTACCGTTCAGTCAAGCTCATCGAGAACCCTTCTGTTTGGGAGAACATGGCTCGTATGTGCGTGAAAACGAAGCGGCTGGATGTGGCCGAGGTGTGCCTCGGCAACATGGGCCATGCTCGAGGTGCAGCCGCCGTGCAAGAGGCCAAGAAGGAACCTGAACTAGAAGTGGCAATTGCCATGGTCGCTATCCAGCTGGGATTGCGCGACGATGCAGCTCGGCTGTACCGCGAATGCGGTCGCTACGACCTCCTTAACAAACTGTATCAAGCGAGTGGTTACTGGAAGAAAGCTGTAGATGTGGCATCCAAACGCGACCGAATCCACCTCAAAACGACGTATCACGCTTTGGCACGGCACTACGAGGAAATGGGCGATCTCAAGGAGGCAATGGAGGCCTACGAGGACGCTGGAACGCACCAAAAAGATATTCCTCGAATGCTGTTCAAGCTGGGGAAAATCGACTTGCTGCAGAAGTATGTGGCTACCTCGAATAACCGTGACTTGCTCATTTGGTGGGCACAGTTCCAGGAGAGTCAGGGTCAGTTCGACGGCGCGGTGGAGAGTTACCAGCGCGCCAAGGATTATTTGTCGATCGTGCGTGTGTTGTGCTTCAAGAAGGACTTCCAGGCTGCTGCCAAAGTGGCACAGACAAGCGGGAATCGGGCTGCGGCGTACCATTTGGCACGACAATTTGAAGCACATAACGAGATCTCCAATGCTATCCACTTCTTCGCTAGTGGAGGGTGCTACAACCATGCAATTCGTCTAGCTAAGGAGCATCGCATGGATGCCGACCTCATGGGTTTCGCGCTAATGAGTAAGCCAAGCGACATGCTCGACTGTGCCACGCATCGCATGGATGCCGACCTCATGGGTTTCGCGCTAATGAGTAAGCCAAGCGACATGCTCGATTGTGCTGCGTACTTCGAGGAGCAACGCGAAATGGAGAAAGCTGTCCAGCTCTATCACAAAGGAGGCAATGTGGCCAAGGCATTGGATTTGTGCTTTCAGGCGCAACTTTTCGAGGAGTTACACCATCTCACGGACGAACTCAGTGGCTCCGGTAGCACTTCGCCAGCCATCCTGAAGAAGTGCGCAGACTTTTTCATCGCCAACGGCCACTATGCTAAGGCGGTGCACTTGTGCTTGATCGGACACCGTGTTGCCGAAGCACTGGATGTGTGCATGCAGCACGACGTGAAGGTCACGGAAGAAATGGCCGAAAAGATGACCCCGCCGAAGGGCGACGACACAGCCTCACCTGCAGACAAGAAGAGGCGCACAGAGCTGCTTCTCAAGCTGGCGAAATGCTGCAAACAGCAAGGCTCGTACCACTTGGCCACGAAGAAGTACACACAGGCCGGAAACAAGCTCAAGGCCATGAAGTGCCTGCTCAAGTCTGGTGACACTGAGAAGGTGGTTTTCTTCGCCAATGTGTCGCGCAACGCCCAAATCTTCGTGCTAGCAGCCAACTACCTGCAGAATCTGGATTGGCGGAAGGACACCGACATCATGAAGAACATCGTTGGTTTTTACACCAAGGCTCGTGCATTCGAGCAGCTTGCGGCCTTCTACGCTGGCTGTGCACAGGTTGAGATCGAGGAGTACCGTGACTACGAGAAGGCAATTTCTGCCCTGCAAGAAGCCGTGCAAGTCGTGTCCAAGTCTCGCGCCGACGGCAAAGACGCCTTGCTGAAGCGCTACGAGAAGCGTATTCTGCTCATCGAACAATTTGTCATCGCCCGTCAACAGGCAAAGAACAACCCCAAGGAGATGATGGAGATCGTCACAAAGTTGCTGGAAGAGCCTGGTATCGAGGAGGCTATCCGCGTGGGTGATGCGTATGCCATGCTGACGGAAGCGTACTACGAGGAAGGCGAGCTGAACAAGAGCTTCGAGACTATGGAGGAGATGAAACGTAGGGGGCTCACGCTCAAGTCGTACGTGGACCCGCGCGTGGTGGAGGCCGTGCAAGCCAAGCTCGGTGTTTCTCTGGGAGACGACAGACGCCGTCGACCATCACCAAGCGACTACAAGCAGGCCGCCCCATCCAGCCGCCCTAGCTCACGTGAAGCCAAATCGAGCCGCCCAAGTTCACGCGAGGATCACTCAAGCCGTCCAGGCTCGCGCGAGACCCACATTCGTCCAGGTTCACGCGAGGCGCCAATGAGTCGTCCAAACTCTCGCGAGGATAAAATGGGGCGTCCTGACGACGAAGAGGTTGAGGACGAGATGGAGGAAGACATCGCCGAGGACGAATAGGGACGAACGTCTGCACTATTGCGTTTGCTACATACAACACGAATCTCTATAGTTCTTTTACTCGTCTTCACACCACAACTCCGTGCTCAGCTCCTTCGCCATTTTGGGGCGACAAACCCCTCAGTGAAACTGAAAAAAAAGGTTGACGTGACCCAACGCCCATGGAACGCTCTTGGGCCGGATATCCTGAACACCATGCCCACAACTTCACTGCCGGACAAAGCTAGCTCACCACGGGTCAGCCAACAGCTTCCAATCGATGGCGGCGTGCCTTCATCTCTCTCTTCACAAGTGTCTTCCGGGGACGGCGAGCATGATCCCGACCAAAGGCCAGATACCCGGTCATTGTCTGTTGCTGATGACCTGCTTAGTGCCATGACGCCGTACCTCACCTGCCAGCGCTGCAATTGCGTGACATTTATCGACGTGCAGCGAGTTCGGCGCAAGGCAGACCAACGGGCTGCCTCCATGCAGCCACTCAACGATGCCGGCGAGAGAGAAGACACTACGCTTTTGTATGAGCAAGTGCCAAAGTGTCCAGGCTGTGGAAGCACACGGTATCTACGCGCAGGGGTCGTGAGTTTCCAGGAGCAGATTGAAGAGGAACGCAATGCTATCAAGGAGTTCGAGCGTCGACGCGTCCCAGCTACAGCTCTGTTGCAGCGTATCGCGCGTGGGTTCCTTGGGCGTCTGGAGTTCCGCCGTCGACTGGTGGAGCGCGAGCGATATCTACGAAAGATCAATCGGGCCGCCACCAGGATCCAAACTCGAGTGCGAGGCATGCAAGCTCGAAGACGAACTGTCATCGAGCGATGTCTACGGATCATCCGCTTTATGGCGCCACAGATTCTCAGCTACGCTCTGGCTGCTCGACCAAACGAGCCGCCAGTCTTCTGGTACACAAACACTGCCGAGCTCGGGGTCTTCTACTGGAATTACAGGGAGTATGTGCGCAGATCGGGTGGCAAACCCACGCTGATCAAGGTGGAGAGCAACGTGCTGGAGATCACGAGGCGCGTGTTACGTCGCGAGTACGCTCTGGTCAGCCGCATCCAGGCGCGGTGGCGTGGGCTCACCACGCGCACGGTCTTCCGCGAGTTTAAGCGACAGAAAGGATGGCTCAAGGGGATTCGTCAGTCTCCAGCCGTGAAGATCCAGCGTTTGGTCCGTGGAGATGCAAGTCGCCGCCGTTGCAAAGCGCTGCAAGTAACTATCAAGTACCCAACTCAGCGCGAGGCTTACCGTCGCGAAATGGCGGCCCGCGAACAGCAAGCAAAGACGCTGGCGTTCCGAGAGCGGTTGATGGCCAAATACAAGCACCAGTTCCAGATCAAGCGCACCACGCGCATGATCGTGCAGCAGGCCAAGCTGCCGAAGAAGTTCGGGACTGAATCCATCAACGAAGAAGACGACGACGGTGACCTCGGACCCGAGACAAACTCACACGTGCAACACTCGCTTAAAAGCAGTAGCAGCAATGGTACGACGCGAGAGGCACGGGATACTGTCGACTTCAGGTCGTGGAGCGGCAATCGAAACCAGAACGCTGTCCGCTTCGCGGAGATTAAGCGGCAGCTAGAGCGCAAACAGGGTCGACTTCGTGGCCCAAAGCTCCACATCCTCAAAGCTCAGATGTACGCTCTTGCTCCTTCCAGACCGTCCTCCAAGGTCTCTGTAGACGACCGCACTTAGCAAGTTGAAGTTTCCATTTAACTTAACATGAAATTCAGGTTACAATACATGTTTACATAACTGTTAAATCCAAGCACCAGGTGGTGCTGACGGTCAGCTGGTTGGCGTCGTTCACATTCACATTTGCGCCCGACCACCAAGCAGGAACAAGCATGAGCATCTCGACGGGCGCCACGGAGTGCGCAGTAGTGGCATTCGGCTGCAACGACGACGGGCAGGTGGGCACGGGCGCCAAGCGGCGGCCGACTCTGGCCATCGACGACGTGTCGGCCTCCAACTTTCCCAAGCAGCTCGGCGGCTTGATGGGCGAGGAGATCGTAGCGGTGTCGTGCGGTTCTCGCCACACGATGGCGCTCACGGCCTCCGGTGCCGTGTACTCGTGGGGGTGGGGATCGGTGCGTTCTTCGCAGTTTCTTGTGGTCTTGGACTCTGTAACAGGACGAACTCTGTGCTCACCGTTCGCTGGTTATGCCTTGTTTGCCAAGTAGATGGGACAACTGGGCCACGGAGACCTCAAGAGCATCAACGTGCCGCAGAAGATTGCCTTCTTCGAGCAAGAAGGACTTAAGGTGGTCTACGTCTCGTGCGGAGGCTGCCATTCTGCCGCCGTGACCAACGACGGAACGCTGTACATGTGGGGCGAGACCCACTGGGGCCAGTTGGGACTGCCGAAGGAATTCGAGGCGGCGCACGAGTCGCTCCCCGTCAAGTGCCCGCTGCTCGAGGGCATTGCAGACGAATCCGTCGTGAAGGTTAGCTGCGGTGGCACGCACACGGCAGCGCTGACCAACTTGGGGCGTGTGTACGTTTGGGGCCGCGGCGACAGCGGTCAGCTGGGTATCGGCTCGGCGTGGCTGAAGGACACGGACGACAATGGTCTACTGGGAGTGAGCCGCCCACACTTGGTGGATGGATTCAATGGCGAGAAGGTCGTGCAAGTTGCCTGTGGTGCATTCCACTCGGCTGCTGTGACCGAACAGGGTCATGTCTACATTTGGGGCAAAGAGGACTACGGCATGCTCGGCGTCGGCCAGACATCGGACCAGCAGACCCCGAAGCGCGTCGAGTTCTTCGACGATATCCCGGCGTTGTGAGTTGCGCAGATTGCCGAATATTCTTCGGACGTTTTGATGTTGCTAATTATGCTCGATTGTATTGTGTCCATATAGACGTGTATCTTGCGGAGGCTGGCACACGGTGGTGGTTGCCAAGTCCGGAGACTGCTACGCATTTGGACGAGGCGAGTATGGCCGACTGGGTCTTGGCGACACAAAGAGTCGTACGCGACCTCACTTGGTACGAAATCATTATGGATAGGCAAATGACACGATAAGGTGCTGACACCTCAAACTTCTCTACTCTACAGGTGAAGGCACTGAAGGGACAGACGGTGATTCAGGCTGCGTGCGGTGGCTCTCACACCCTGTTTGTCACGAGCGACGGGATCGCTTACGTCGCAGGACGACCTGAGTGCGTACCTCTTGCTCGTCTGTGAGCTGTGTTCAATAGCTGACTCTGTTGTTGTTGTTGCACCTTTACTATCATGATTATAGCCACGGACGCTTGGGTTTGACAGACATGAAACCGCTTTCCGTGCCCACGCGCCTGGACCTCGGCCCCATTCCGGTTCGGCAGGTTTCCGCCGGTGGCGCGCATTCGATGGCTCTGACGCACAGCTCCCGCCCCATTTTCTCGCCCATGATCTCGCCCCTGCCCACCAGCAAACCCGTTCCGCACAGCGAACTATGAGAGAGTTTGCAGCTGGAAACTCTTGCAGAGGCTAGCAAAGAAAACTGCACACAGCAGAAGGTCTTACTTAGACAGGAACGGCCTCATAGACAGGGTATTGCAGTAAGTCCGCGACCGTTCGAAGCACCCATTGGAAAAGTACGATTTGGGCTTTTTAATCTCTCAATCTGTATTAACCAAGTTATATACAACCTCTCTTAAACCGAAGGTAACTGCTCGCGTAACTGCCCACGGTACTGCGCGGCTGGAACGGCGTTTGCGCGCTGGTTGGCTGATTCAACGATCGCGCCGCGCTCATTGGTCGACCGCGCTCTCGAACCCGGTTTTTTCGAGGTCGACGCTTCGTACGCTTGACTTGACGTTTGTATCGCGGACATGGGTTCGCCGGAACGGCGCGAGGCGGCGTTGGAACGGCGCGGGATCGGGAAACGCTACGATTGGCTAGCTGACGCATGCGCACTTACGCACGGAATCCGTACGAGCACTTAGATGTGTTTGACATGACTACGGTACTATTGAAAGTGACTACGGTACTCCTTTTCACCCACCTTTTCACCCACCTCTTAAATTGAACAAGGTCCAATGGGTGAATGGGTGAAGTGACTGCTCCCTACGCTCCCTACGCTCTCCTTCTCTTTTCGCTCTCCTTCTCCCTGTGCGCCCTGTGCGCTCACGCTCACTTCTCCATTTGCTGTCTGCCCAACAAGACCAACAAGACCAACAAGTCCACCCCCCCCCACAATTGGTGGCATTTTGACTCGAGTCTTAGACAGGAACGAGACAGGAGCAGTTCCGATCCAGCACGCCTCACGCCATGAGCGAGGACGCCGCATCCTCGTCGTCCAGCGCTCGGTCGCACGACCACGGCGGCTCTCCGCGCTGGTCTTCGGTGCAGTCCGTCGAGAGAAGCCCCCGCCGGAGCGTCATGCGCACCATGGAGAAGTCCGTCGTGTTCCGCGTGCGGACCGAAGAGAAACTGTCTGCGGGTGGGAGGGGGAGGCGAGCGACCAGCAGCTCAGCACAGACGCTGCGCTTGAAGCAGAGCGGAGGAACGAGCGAGACCGACGATACAGACGTGCACGAGACCTTGACAGAGCTCTACGCCGAGGTGGAGCGCAAGAAGCAGTGGCTAAGCAGCGAGGAGGAGACGTTCCGACGAGGCCAAGAGCGACTCAGCAGTCTGCAACGGGAGCACGCCGAGCTGCTCGACACGTTGAAGCAGTGCAAGCGACGCAGAAAGGAGCGTGTTCGTATCCAGAGCATGCTGCGTGGGCCTCAATCGGAGGAAAAGAACTATGACAGCGACGGGAGGAGCAGCTCATGTGGAAGCAGCAGTGACAGTGACCACAGCAGCAGCCGGGAGCACCGACGTCGCAGCAGCAGCAGCAGCAGCAGTCGTCACCATCGAACGCGGAAAGATGGGGCCAAGAAGGAGCGTAAGAGGCTGCGGCGCTTCCAGAGCGACGTGTCGCTGCGGTTCCAGCTGCTGCAGTCCGAGTGTCGCCGCTCCGACCTGCAGGTCGAGAGAGCGATGGCGGACTTACGTCGCGAGTACGCCGACTCGTGCCTCTTTGGCAACTCGTTGAACTTCTAGTCTTTGGCAGAAACCGCGTCGCCTACTCTTCCAAGCTGGCGCCCGTCGGTGCGTGGTGGCGCCGTCCAATTTTCCTCATTAAATATTAGCAGTAAGCCCCTTCAACGTGAATTTCCGTTTCAAAACTCTACGAGATTTTTCTCGCCCAATCATATCGTTTCCCTCCCAAAAACCGTCCAGGTAGGTCTTCAAACCCAAACGCCGTTCGACTATCGAGCAGCTACGACAAGCCTCGATGTGGGCTTCCGAGGCCGGGCTCAATGACGACGACCCGCGCGAGGTCCAGCGTCGACGAGAGGCCTACGCGCGTGAGCTAGACCACCAGATTGCATTGCGCCGGGCGCGTCAGCACCAGGAGCAAATGGAGCGCGAAGAGCTTGAGCGCAAGCTGGCACCGAGCGAGCGCTCTCCGTCCAAGTGGCTGGTCGAGGGCGGGCACCTGGACATGCCAGCGGCCTCCCAGTCTCCCTGGAAGTTCACGCAGAGCGTGGATCTCCACGAGGAGCAGCGGCAAGACCGCGGCGCAGCTACGGGCGAAGCGAACGGCGTATCCTCGTCGCACCCGCGCTTTCGCGTGACAGACGAGAGTGAGACCAGCCAGAGACTGCGAGAGCGCGCGCAGCAGCTGCAGTGGAAGAGGATGCTGGACGAGCAAGTTCAGGAGAAGGCGCGACTGAAGGAACAGCAGGAGGCGGAGCGGAGGCGCAGCGAGGAAGACGCTGCGCGGGAGGAGGTGCGCTACCTTCGAGAGCAGCAGCTTCGAGCGCAGAGACGGCTGGGGCAGTTTTCTCCGGCGGTGAATGCTGAGTTGAATGAAAACAGAGCGGAGACGAACTCTCCGTATCACGCACTACCGTCTCCACCGGAGGAGGCGGGCAACAGACAGAGGAACAACTTTCAACAGGCTGCGAGCAGCCGCCACAACTTTGCATTCGGCAGCGACAACCGTGACAACGAAGACAAGTATAATCAGAGAGATCGACAGTACGGAAATCCTGGAGCCGCTGAAGCGTTGCTCCCTCCTCCTGCCCCGTCACGGATTCAGATGCCGCAAGGAAATTCACGAATTGCGAGGGATGATAGCCGGGATACGTTTGATCGAAGCGCAGCGGGACGACCGTTATATTCTCAAGAGAGCAACACGCAGGAATCGCGTCAGCAACTGGAGCAGCAAAGCCGCATCATTGATGAGTACCGTTCACTGCTGGCGGAGATTCGCCGTGAACGCGAAGAGCTGAGGCGAGAACGAGACGAGGTGCGGCGCGAAAAAGAAGAGCTACGTGTGCAACGTGCACTATTGCAATTGGAAAACGAGAAGATGGCGAGCCTTGTGGATGCACAGCGGGCTTTGAATGAGCAACACCACGCGGATCTACAGACACAGCAGGCACAGCAAGCGCAACAGCTAGCTCAGCAGCAAGCTCAGCAACAACAGTATCATCAACAGACGATCCATCTTCAGCATCGACTTTCACCGGATCAGTCGGTGGGGTTTGATATGAACAACATGGCCAAGAGTTCGAACCTTCCGGATCAATCCGAAGATGCGCCTGAAGCGCAGCCGTACTCTCGACTGAACCAGATTCGTCAGACTCTTGGGGATCTAAACATCCACGAAGCCCACTCTCAACCTGCAGTTCAAGGACGACGTAGAAAGCCGCCAAGCCCGATGTCCATGGCAGATTTTTCAACGCCCACCCCCAACAAACGCATGGTTGTTTCCACGATGGAGTCGCCGCGCTTCCAGCGTCTGTCGCGGTACCGGCCGATCCCTGCTGTTCCAGCCCACGACGAAAGCGTTCTTAACCAGTCTTTAGTCGGCGAGAGCGTCTTCGTCCCGTTAAGTCCCA
This sequence comes from Phytophthora cajani, assembly GCA_024679175.1. Taxonomy (NCBI): domain Eukaryota; phylum Oomycota; class Peronosporomycetes; order Peronosporales; family Peronosporaceae; genus Phytophthora; species Phytophthora cajani. The sequence goes on from JAIKVG010000062.1 coordinate 15,112, forward strand.
AGTCACAAAACCAAGATAACAACGGACCGGCACCGCGAGTCACCGCGTCTCCAACCTCCGCGGACAGGCGAGCTGACACCCGTGCGAATCCTCTACGAAGCAGCCGCGTCATCAAGAGCAGGGGGTTCTACAACTTCGAGCAAGAGCTAGCGAGCGACGACAAGCTCGAATCCTTCGCCAGCGGCAGCATGCGAGACAGCTTTGGGTCAGACCTCGGCAGCAGCTTGTACGGAGATGACGACGACAATGACGTAAGTGACGCGGAGGACGAGCTGTTCGAGCATGACGCCAAACGTAACGCCGACTCGCGCCCACCAGCTAGTAGCGGTCTGTTTCAGGTTCAGGTGCTTGTGTGAAATGAGCGCCGTCGAATACACTGTCGTTGTATTTTTTTAAAGTGCCCCGCATTGTAGTTGAAGTGTTGCGCGCGTCGCAGATTTGAGAATGATGTGCGCCACTCCACTTTTACATTTGATTGGCGCTATTTCGCCCATATTGGTCGACCGTCACCCGAGTCGAACGATGGTGTTCCAGTTCCCCGTGGCGAGCGGCAAGAAGAAGAAAGTGCAGGTGTTTGAGTGCCCCACGGAGTCGTGGAAGGAGCGCAAGCCTCGCGTTGCCAAGGTCTGTGTCTTGGTTGCGTTTCGCTCTTAAGTGCTTCATGCGATTGACACAGTCGTGCATGTACGTGCGTGTTACCAGAACAAAGCCAAGGACGATGAACCGGAGATGACACTGCGCCAGGAAATTCGCAAGGAGTTCGACGAAACATTCGATTCGGTGCTGGACTTTGGTGCGTCCTATTATTGAGCGGAACTGTCGGGGCCTGAGACTTACGATGAATTATGATATCGGCAGCTACGTCCAACCTAAAGGGCAAGGAGAAGAAGGCGCACGAGGCCAAGAAAATTGAAGCCCTTGGTGGCAAAGCAGCTAAGAACCTGGTGCGTTCCTATTATTGAGCGGAACTGTCGGGGCCTGAGACTTACGATGACTTATGATATCGGCAGCTACGTCCAACCTAAAGGGAAAGGAGAAGAAGGCGCACGAGGCCAAGAAAATTGAAGCCCTTGGTGGCAAAGCAGCTAAGAACCGTAGTGTGCCGTACAAGATTCTGATCGGCATGAAGACCAAGGGCGCTGCCAGGAAGCAGCGTCGTGAGGAACTGGTGCGTCAATTGGTGTACCTACTTGAAGACGATTTGTGGATGATATTAACGCGATGGATGTCTATACGGTGCTGCTTGCAACAACAGGTGAAGGAGGCAGACGTGGTGACGGGAAAGCGGAAGGCCAGCGGCAAGCCGAGAGACCAGCAGAAGCGGAAGAAGGTCGACTTTGGCGTGCAGGCTACCAAGGGACGGTTCAAGGGCGGCGTGCTGGATGTGCGCGGTCTGTAATGTATTCTACACGTACTAACCAGACAGACATGCTGCCTGGGCCTCTAGACCAATATCGAATCGCTCGATAGCTCTCAGTAAATCTACCTTACCTCTGCAGATCAGATATGTAGCCATCTTGCCCTCGGTACTGTGTACCGCTCGCTACACACACAGAGATCTTTTCGCCCATCAAGATCTTTGTGACAACAAGAAGATGACGGACAACAAGAACCGCTTCAGTGAGGGCTTCTCCGTGACGCTGATAATCACTTGAATATTATTGATCGACTACTCACATGTACACGATTGAAATCCTAGCCTTTTCTTTTTTCGATGCGGCCCACACGGACGGCTACGTCGCCCCAGCTAACGGATCCAAGAAGCATGCGAGTCGCAGCGACAACCAACTGACTTCTCAAACGGGAAAAAGTTTCTTCTCGGACGATGAAGATGACGAGTAAGTATTCTACTTTAAGAAACTTTACACCTGCAGCTTGGCAGGCATCCTCAGCGCGAACCTATGCGCAGTGACATTGTGACCAAGATCCACCATTGGAAGCGAATCAGTAGCGCCAAGGACAGCAAGGCCAAGCCACCGCAAAAGCGTCGCGAGGTGCGTGGTCTATTCTCCGACCCTGTGGAAAAAGAGGTAAGGTATAACAGTAGTACAGTGCAAGGGGGACACGTGTAAGAAGATAACGAACGGTAAATGATACCAGGACTCGCAACACGAATCGGACGATACCGTCTCCTCACCGAACAACGACATCCAGCTGAATCGTCTTCTGTACGTATTGTACAAGAGTGCGAATCGTAGCGACCCTCACTTGAGCTTAAAAACAATGCCTAACGAAATGAACATGGTCGTGGGATCCTGCAGAGACGACTATATGCTGGGAGAGAAGGGAGACCGAATCATGCAGCAAATGGAAGAGCTGGCTATGGAGGACAAACCTTTGACCGACCGAGATACGAAATCTCCTTCCGAAGGCCTTTTCCGGGACGACACGAAGGCTGTCCCTGAAAAGCAAGAACCATCCCTCGATCTGGACGCCATGCTCTCGATGAAAGACTTCGAGAAATACATCGCAGAAAACTAAATACGCTAATAGATAAACTTACTTGCTACCAGGTACAACTACACCCACTCATACAGAGCTATCACCGACGACCGTGAACGGTTTCGATGCACTACCTGCTGCTTCCGGATCCACTGACGGAACCCGAAGGTTCCGTCACCGCCGATTGACTCACGAACTTCACTTTCGAGATCAACATCGTCATCGATCAACGTACACGAGCCACGATCGCTCAATGGGATCGCGTCAGCTTCGCGCGGCTCGAGCTCCAATGACCGAGCATACCGACTCTCTTCCGACGAGTATGGCAGGGACACGTGCAGCAGCTTCTACAGTATACGGCATGCGAGCACAGGTTAGCTACCACAGAAAGTTAGAGTGAGTATTGATACTGTAACTCACGTTGACATCTTCGTCGTGCTGAAGCGTGTAAGCTACAGACTGGCGGTGCAGGATTTCCATGGCCAGCTCGCCCATCCTTCGCAGTCGATTCGCGTTTACCAGCCCCTCTTTGTCAAAAGCAGGCAGCTCGCTGAGTCCGACAAATCCCTAACATAAATTAATGGCGGAGTCAGCCACTCGCGTCGCATTGGAGTAATTCTTGCAGATATCACTTACCTGGAGGTATAGTCCAATGTATGGCATGCTTGGATTTGCAGTTTTGCGCATCAGTTTGTTCATCTCACGGCAGCCCTTGTCTGAAAGTAGCTGCATCTCATTCATCATTTTCTTCGCGTCCAGGTTTAGCTGAAATTACAAAAGAACACCTCACACAGGGTCAGAAGCAGCTACAGTACCTAAAGACGAACAAGAGCTGTAAACTCACACAATCGATTGTCTTGCGAAGCCGCTGGACTGCTGTAGATTGCAGCGCGTATAGAATGGAAGCGAGAGTGTCGTGGTTATGCAATGAAATGCAGTAGTCGGCAACCTGATCAAGTTCCACAGTGCGGTCAACATTAAACCTTGTGCCACAAACTGTCCCCTTATCACAGTGCATACCTTAAGATAAAACGAAATCACTTCAGCACGTTCTTCCGGGGTGTTCTGAACTAGCACAGCGTTGATCACGAATGCAGAGATCTACGTAGTCACACAACAGGTAAGTTATCACTTCATCAGCCTGGGTAGAGTTACTTAGGGAACGTACGTGCTGGAACCAACGTTTAATGCTCGTAAATTCAACTGAGTGCTGTTTCTTTGATCCTGCGGGAATGAAGTCTCGGACTACGAAAAATGTTAGTTTTTTTTATCCACACACCTTAGTTAGATCGTAATAATGGACTTACCCGGGATCTTGCAGAAGACTGCGTGAGTCAAAAGGGTGCACTGCTCGGCCCACCGTTCTGCGTCGATGAACCTGTCATCAGACATACATGTCCATATGTCAGAGGCAGTGGATTATGGATATTTCGCGAATAACTTACCGATGCAAATGAATCGGAAAGGGCTCAGTCGATATGGGCTCGAAGCCTGACTCCATTCCGTAAATCTTGCTCATCATGTCTGGAATCGCTTGGTAGTTCACCGCGTAATTTCCAGCCCCTCGCAAGGAGAAATACTCCTTGTAAAGTGACGTGTACTCTTCAACTAGAGGGACCAGTTTGTCCTTCGAGACGTCAATGTTCAGACTAATGAGGCTGTAGAAACGATCACGCAGATCGTCGGCTTCCTTGGCCTCCGACTGCCTGAAGAGCAGAACCATGATGAAGAGACGGATAAGTCCGTGACCTAAACAAAACATACAACAACAATGAGTTTAGACTCCTAAATCGATACCGTTACCGATGCCATTCAACAAAAAGTATAAACGTACTTTTAACACCGTTTCGGACGTGCGCGCTCAGGCGATCCACTACTTCGTTCAAGCTCGAAAAGCTATCGAGAAATAGCACAAAAGACACCACATCCACCAAGTCCACTTCCGTCCCTGCCACTAACGCGCAGATCAGATCTTCAACCGAGCTCGGACGTGCAGAGAGAGACACATGGTCGTCCTTGACCTCCATATTCCACGAATTGTTGGGCATTTGAGACCCCAGATAGCTTGCAGACTTGTCCTCGTCAATACGGTGACTATAGTCGATTGAAGAACAACCGAAAATGTCGATATCAACACCTTTGGCTTCCCGGTTCAGAGAACCCAACTTGCGGAGTAGACCGACCACGTGAGAGTCTCTTGAAATACTGGCTAGGTGAGAAGCCTGGCGGCCAAATAAATCTCGCTTATCAAGGCGGCAGCCAGCACACGTCAAAATTTCGAGGCATAGGATGCGTGCGTCGCTATCTCCGCTGGGTGAAGACGCAAGCAACAGTGCTGCCGGTGTTTGACCGTACCGATTTTGAACGTTAGGATTTGCACCACCCTGCAAAAGTCGAAGGATGATGTCAGTGTTGGCCTGAGTGGCGGCCAAATGTAGACTGGTGTTCCCATCCAACGTTGGAGCATTCGGATTCGCCCCCTTGGAGAGACACAGCTCGACCAATTCAGTATGCTCACTTTTCACCGCAAACTCCAGCGCCGAAAATCCATTTGTCCACGCAACACAGTGAACGTCTGCACCGAGAGCCAGGAGTGTCGCTGAGCCTTCGAGAGATGCTCTGGAGCACATGAACATTAACGGGGTAAGCCCGTGTTTCTCCATCGCGTTGACATCAGCCCCAGCATCGATCAAGCTTTGAATAATCATGGCCATGTCGATTGACTGCTTCACAACGTGCAGCGGGCGCCGTCCCTTCTGGTTGCACAGGTTAACGTCCGCTCCTCTTGAAATGAGATAGTTCACCATTCCAAGTTGTCCATTGTGCACTGCTGCATGAAGTGGCGATCCTTTTCCAGACACAGGGGTAAATCCGAAAACCTGCTTTCCACGAGACTTTTCCCATGAGCACAGCGTGTTGAGTTCAATGGTTGATGACCTCATCCAGGCTGCAGAGTCCAAGTCACCACGGCGAGCTGCAATACACATCAGGTACTGATACATCTCTGAGTCCAGCGAGAGGAGTTGGTAGTAATAAAACTCCGTCATGAACGTGAGTTGCTTCGGGAGCGCTGCGGTGCGCACTCGTTGAATAATCTTGTCGAAAGGCATTCCAATGACGGGCTCGTGGTTTATCGCGATCAAGGACAGACCAGGCACAATTGCAGCGCTCAGTGCTGCTTGGGACTGCTTTCGGATATTGTACACGATTGCCCCTCGTCCGTTACCGTCCGTCGTGAACTGAATGCCGACATCATTTGTTGAGATCGATACAGAAACGCGAGACCCCGCCAGCGCCAACGGATCAAACTGGTAGCTCTCGTCGCCGGCCTCAAAGCACTCCACCCACTTGATGGCGTTGATAAAAGCTGTCACCACATTCGCTTTGTTTTGTGACGCTGGATGATGCTGATAGCCGTACTTCAACAGCGCTCGAAGGGTTGGTAGATCATTCAGCGACGACATCGTCACCACGTACCGGAAAATGGCCGTCAACATTTCGTCCGACACCTCGAAAAGCTCGCCATTGTGTTTAGCAATCAGCTCCATGATCGCCTTCCCAGCTGACAGGATGACTTCAAACTTGTGTGTTGGTAGTGACACGCAATCCAGCATGTTGGCCACGCTGATAGCTTGCTTCCAATTGCAAACCGAAAGGTCCTTTGAGATGCCGAAATCCGCCTGTGTCTTCTGCTTCAGCACCTTGATATTCTGCTCGAGATTACTGCGCCTCGTCTTCACCTTGTCCGTCTCCAAGCTCGCATACGCCTCTGCATACAGCGGGATGAACACGCGGTCTTCCACATGCCGCCGAATCAACCGCACCAGCTCGTTGCCCGGCAAGAGCTCGATCTCCGGGTCCTGATAAAACTCCAAATGGTGACGATCAATGATCGCGTCGTCCAGCTCCACTATGAAGTTGTGGATGGCCGCGTACGAGTGGTCGTGCGTGCTGGCCTTGAACTCCGCCAACCTCTTGGCGATGTGCTTGTCCGTGATGAAGATCTTGTTCAAGTGTCTGGTGACCGCATTGGACCCGGCCTTCTCCTCTGTGGCCGTCAGGTCCATCTCGTAGCACGGCGGCGCCACTCTGCGCACCGATCTCAACGCAGCGACCCAGAGCTCCGCCTCGAACTGGCTGCAGCAGTAGCACAGCAGCTTGTAGAAGCCCTTCTCGATCTGGAACACGTACGCCTTGTCGGCCAGACGGATGTCCACGTGCTGCACGGACACGACGCCGTCGTTGAGCTGCATGCAGCCCTTGATCTTCTTGCGACCCTTGTTCTTGTAGTAGGCGAAGGTGCCGTCCGAGAAGAGCACGAAGAAGCGCGTCTTCCAGCTCTTCCACATGTGGCCCTGCTTGGTGAGCCAGCCCATCTTGACAAAGTTGCCCACCTGCACCTGCGTGGCGTAGAACGCGTCGTTCAGCAGCGGGTCGGAGCCGTGGCGCACCAGGCGGAAGGCCTTCTCGCGCTGCACGAGCGTCTGCGTCTGCGACTGCAGCGCGCTGGCGTCCGAGGAAGAGCGCGAGGCGCGCGA
>JAIKVG010000063.1:0-22044 GCA_024679175.1 Phytophthora cajani
AAGGAGGACCTCAACGCTGTCCTGAAGGAAGAATACCCGAACGGCATCGACCTCGCGTTTGAAGGCGTGGGCGGCGACATGTTCAAGGCTGTGCTGGACAACATCGCCATCTTCGGCCGCATCATCGTCTTCGGCAACTGCTCTCACTACCACGGTGACGCTGGCAATGACCCGCAGTTCGGCTACCAGCAGAACCGCAAGATGCAGCTCCGCTCGGCGTCTCTGCGTGGCTTCCAGCGGCGCCACCACCCGAAGGACGAGCCGGAACACCTTCAGCGTCTTCTGAAGCTCGTCGAGGAGGGCAAACTCAAGGCCGGCATCGACCCGACCATCTTCCAGGGCTTCGAGAGCATCCCCAAAGCGCTCGACCGGCTGTACGCGCAGCAAAACATCGGCAAACTCATCGTTCGCCTGTAGCCCCAGGATTGAGATCGTCCAACTTGAAGTGCCAATCAAATGGCTACATTTTGCTAGTCACACTTAGCGGGTCAAACCCGTTTGAATGCGATACTGAAATCGAGCATAATCTGATTCGTAATCACAGCCCGGGTCTCACACGTCGAACACATCATTTCGGATCGCGTATTGGAGCTCGTCAGTTCCGAATTGACTCGCAAGCGGGCAGGTCGAGAGCTAGAGCTTCAAGATGCCGTCCTTCCGCCGCGTCCAAGTGCACACGTGGTCCACGAACTTCCGCAAGGCCACCAAGATCGTGGTGGACCAGGAGCTGCCCAAGTCCTCGGCGGACCACGAACTTCCGCAAGGCCACCAAGATCGTGGTGGACCAGGAGCTGCCCAAGTCCTCGGCGGGCAACGTCGTGGTCAAGAATCACTTCCTGGGCATCAACGCCACCGACATCAACATCACCAACAGGCAACGTCGTGGTCAAGAATCACTTCCTGGGCATCAACGCCACCGACATCAACATCACCAACGGCGGCTACGGCCGCACCACGCTCCCCATCAACTGCGGGCTCGAAGGAGGTCCGCAAAATACTGTAAACTAAGTACCAGCCTACAAGTAAACTAATGTCTGCAATGTGTTGGGTGCAGTGGGCGTCGTCGAGTCGGTGGGGGCAGGCGTGACCGACGTCTGGGTCGGGGAGACCGTCGCCTACCAACGTGAGTGCACAGATTCATCAATATTCGTTGCATTCTTCTAACATTTTGTGTTTATTTGATGCAGATCTGGGTGCTTTTGCCGAGTACACGGAGGTTCCAGCCGCCAAGATCGTCAAGACGCCAGAGCTGTCGCCTTCGGTGATCCCGCTCACGGTTTGCGGTGTGTCGGCTTCGCTTGCTTTGGAGAAGGCAGGCGAGATGAAGTCCAACGAGACCGTCTTCGTGTCGGCGGCTGCTGGAGCTACCGGCCAGTTCGTCGTTCAGCTGGCCAAACGAGACCGTCTTCGTGTCGGCGGCTGCTGGAGCTACCGGCCAGTTCGTCGTTCAGCTGGCCAAGCTGGCGGGCAACCACGTTATTGGAGCTACGAGACCGTCTTCGTGTCGGCGGCTGCTGGAGCTACCGGCCAGTTCGTCGTTCAGCTGGCCAAACTGGCAGGCAACCACGTTATTGGAGCCTGCAGCTCCGACGAGAAGGTCGAGTACCTCAAGTCCCTGGGCGTCGACCGCCCCATCAACTACAAGAAGGAGAACTTGACCGAGGTGCTGAAGAAGGAGTACCCCGATGGCATCAATCTCGCCTTCGAGAGCGTGGGCGGGGAGATGTTCAAGGCCGTGCTGGACAATATTGCCATCTTCGGTCGCATCATCGTCTTCGGTAATGTATCGCACTACCACGGCGACGCCGGCACCGACCCACAATACGGATACCAGCAGAACCGCAAGATGCAGCTCCGCTCGGCGTCACTACGCGGGTTCCTGCTCTTCCACCACGCCCAGCATGTCCCGGAGCATCTGCAGCGTCTGCTGAATTTGATCAAGGACGGCAAACTCAAGGCTGGCATCGACCCCACCGAGTTCCGCGGACTGGAGAGCATCCCCGACGCCATTGACCGCCTGTACGCGCAGCAGAACATTGGCAAGATGGTGATCAAGTTGTAAGTGGTGAGCTGTATGTGAGCAGTAGCCGTTGGGGTGAAGCGTCAATAATTCAAGCGTGGGTGGTCGGTTTCTGGCTCATACCCTGCGCCTTGGGTTCAGGCAAATGGGTGCGTCCCTAGTAAGTAAGCTAAGCGACTTAATCTCACAGAAGATTTCGCCACGCAGAGCTCACGCGCAGATGTTCGGAGCCATTATCATTGTGGGTCTGCTGGGTCGAGCAGCAGCGACTGTCGACTTGCTGGCGACGAGTTATTTCGTCGATGAGAACTGCATGAACACGCCTCAAATCGTGACCATGGACTTCACGTACGACACTGCCGCCGCCGAGGCGTACGTCTCTCCGACCATTCTCCAGTCTGCGGGCATTTTGACGCGGCACTTGGCCGAGTCGACCTTGACGACCGAGACGAGCGTGACTACCGTGTCGAGCTGCGTCGCTAACTCCAGCTGCACACCAGAAGTCTACGGTGGAAACACATACTACAGCAAAAGCGAGTGCATCACCGACCCGTACTCGTACTCGGTCGAGATCTTCAATGGGAACGGCGGAGTACTGCAGCCGTTTCTGATGGTCGAGACGTACACGGGTGAGGCCTGTGAGACGCTGAGCACCATCAACGCCACGGTCACTGCTAATGGCTGCCAATTCGCGTCCGAGAACTCGTCGTCCAGCGCTACGCTATTCAAGAACGGCTCTGCGCTGTATCAATTGTATGATAATGGAGCGTGTGGCGGTAATGCCACTCAGTATTTCGTCGACAGAGCGACACTATTGAACCACACGTGCTACGGAGGCAACACCAAATTCTACACCAACTACGACGCCAGCACAAGCAGCACCAGCAACAGCGCAAGTGCAAGTACTAGTGGAAGTGGAAGTACAAGCTCAAGTTCAAGTGGTAGCAACTCGAGCGTTGCTAATACCGATGCGAGTATGCTCGGTGTAATTGACACTCCATTGCCTACATCAATAACTTCAACTGGGCACTCAAGGCTGACTGCAGGCGCTATAATCGGTATCGTCATCGGAGCAGTAGCTCTCGTCTTCTTCGTGGCGGGTCTTGTTCTGTGGAGGTCAAGACTCTCCAACACAAAAGATACCGAGGACACGTACGCTGACTATCACGCAGCTACCCATGGGCGGCCTACCATGTCTAGCGATCCTATCTCACAAGACATTGCGCCCCACGGTCTCGGTGGTTTGTGGGACGACGAAGTCATTGCTACAGCGCGGATTCCTCGCGAGAAGGTGACCACTCAGCACTTACTCAGTCGAGGAGCCTATGGAGAAGTCTACGCTGGAATGTACAACGGCCAACTCGTAGCGATCAAGATGTTGCTACAAGAAAACCGAAGAAGTGTCCGGCATCTCAATGAGTTCCTAGCTGAGGTGAAGCGAACTGTGATGCTGGATCATCCGCGGATCGTGCGGCTGGTTGGTGTGGCCTGGGACTCCTTGACCGATCTTTGTGGCGTCTTAGAGTACATGGAGGGCGGTGATTTGAGAGCGTTGCTCGATAAGCTCAAAGTTCAAGGCCACCACAAGGGTTTCGACCACGAGAAGGTGAGGATCGCTCTTCACGTCGCCCATGCTCTCACGTACTTGCACTCGCTGGACTTACCCGTGATTCACCGCGACTTGAAGTCCAAGAACATTTTGCTAAGTGAAGATTTGGATGCAAAACTCACGGACTTTGGGGTGTCCCGAGAGCGAATCAACGAGACAATGACCAGATTTGGATGCAAAACTCACGGACTTTGGGGTGTCCCGAGAGCGAATCAACGAGACAATGACCGCTGGGGTGGGGACTTCGTTGTGGATGGCTCCGGAAGTTATGATGGGGGAGAAATACGATGCCAAAGCCGATATATTCTCATTCGGGGTGGTGTTATCCGAGCTGGATACGCATTGCTTGCCATACGAAAACGCGAGGAAGAAGTCGAATAAATCTGACGCGGCGACACTGCAATTGGTAGCGGCTGGAAAACTGCACGTTGAGTTCTCTCCTTGGGCTCTTCAGTCGATGGTGGATCTAGGGCTTGCTTGCGTATCGGTAGACAGCAAACTCCGCCCCACAGCCGCCGAGGCGCTGTACAAACTCCACACGATCTTGGCAGGTAGACAGCAAACTCCGCCCCACAGCCGCCGAGGCGCTGTACAAACTCCACACGATCTTGGCTCAAGAAGTCTAACCAGGGAGACGACGTTGACGTGAGACGAAGACACGAGTCGAGAACCTGGTGGAAGTAGAAATATTGAAACGTGAAAGCCTGTGTGAGCCCGAAGTGAAGGAAAAGAAGGCCAAGAAGCTATGCGACGACCCGCGCGCTCCACTCCTCACGCTACTCCGCGGCTGCGATGGATGGAGCCTCTAGCTCCCGGCGAGCAAAGTCCGATGGACAGGTTGATGTCGTGGTTGGAGCGCAACGGGGACGAATATCGCGCGTCGAAGCGCAAGATCGACCTGCTGGAGCAACTGGGCGAGGAGATGGCGACGAACGGCATCTACGGACTCACCATCAGCTCCATCCGCTCGCAGATCTCTCGCTTGAAGCACGGGGTGCAGACCAAAGCTGAAGGAGGCAACTGCGCCTCGAAGGACGTCAACGTCTACTACGACCGTCTCTTGGACGTCCTGTTCGACGACGAAGAGAGAGCCGAGATGCGTGAGCGTGCCAGTGCAGCAGCAAATGAACGTGAACGCGGCTCTCCGCGCCCACTTCTGACTACGCGTCGAGCTGCAACTAGAGCGAAAGCTCCACCGCAAGAGCGCGAAGATGTCAAGGAGGAGTCGGAGGCCACGGTCGAAAGCGAAGCTGAGGACCAAGGAACTGCTGCGAGCCAGCGTGAAAGTGCCAATTTGAAGCGATTGGCGCCGATCGACCCCATTCTCGACACTGCTGAGATCCGTCGCCGCTATGAGCTTCTGTCTGCACGCCAAGGACTGCAATCGCAGGGTGTCGACGCCGAAACGATTGACTCGTTCCTGCCTCTGCGTCGAAACTAAGTTGAACCCTCTCGAGACGTGGTTTGGCTCGGCTTTGTTGAGACCGTCGATCGATTTCATGATTTCCTTCACACTGGAAGAAAGTATTGTGAATGGCAACTTTTTCTTGAACTTTTGCGGTGCGTTTGTCTCTCTCGCCTCCTTGTCAAACATTAGAGAGTTTTCGCAGTCACGGTTGCACCGATGCCTCGCCATGGTTCGTCGTTGCCTTGGCTCGAGCCCGCCTCTTCTGGTGGCTTGAGTCCCATGCAGCTACTTGTCGCCTGGCTTTCTCGTCACTACGCCGCGTTCTCCAGGTCCAACTCGAAGGCTGAAATGCTGGAGGAGCTCTGTCAAGGCATGAGGGACTCAGGATTCCCCAACTGCACGGTGCACGCAATCCGATCCAAGATCAACAGTTTGAAGAGAGAAGCGCTACTCGAATACACGGGAGGAGGAGGAGGTGATCGCCACTCTCGAGCTTTCCAGCAGTTCCAGCAGCCTCTGATGGTCATTTTCACGAGAGAGGATGATGCTTTGCGTGAAGTGAATGATACGAGCGATACCGAGACATCGGGTGAGGACCATACTGCTTCTGCAGATGATGGAGAGCGGGGCGTTAAGACTGAAGCAGAGGACCAAGACGGATCGAGGAGCGCCCCGTTTGTCGTCGAAGGTCAAGACGAAAGTATTGATGAGAGGCGTCGGAGGAGGCTGCGGGCTGGAAGCTCCCTCGATGCGACTGAGATTCGACGGCGCTTTGAGCTGCTCTGTGCGAGACACGAGTTGCAACAACAAGGCATCGCGATGGAGTTGATCGACAGAATGCTGCCATTACCAGAGGAATAGCTCCAAATCGAAGAGTTAATCTGCGCACTCAATCCACTGCGTTATGATGTTCATGAAGTTGTAATGCCAAGTTTAGGCGAAGCTCTGTGTTGCATACATGACATTCCACGGCCACTTCGATAAATTCTGGCAGAACCAAATCGTTGGCGTGATCGATGATGCTCGACCGCCGATCACGCCAGTTGCACGCGCTCGCTTCCTGCCAGGCCAGGCCATTTGCGAAAATCCCTAGCAGTGCTCAAGTCTCATGGGGAACGTCGTTTGCACCCGCGCGCTCGCGTTGACGCCGCATGCCCGACAGCGTCGCGTTCGCTTGCTCTTGGTGCTGGTCCTGCTGTATGTGGGCAAGAAGCTGCTCGGGCCGACGCTCATGTCGATGCTACTCCGATGGCATTACGCGCGCACGGCCGAGTCGCCACGACTGATCTACCGCAAGACGCCTGCTAACAAGAAGCTGCTGTCACACTGTGTGACGATGAGTATGTGGAAAAGTATCTGCTTGGTCTCATTAACCTTCCAGCGGTTGCTAACAGCGTTTGTTTTGCTTATTGCAGCTCAAACCAAGTACTACCCATCATGGAGATTCTTCAATGGCCACCTGCAGACTATCAAGTTTGCGTTCGATAGGCGCGCTCCTGTGGTCGACTACAAACGTCAGCTGATGGACATGCCCGACGGTGGCGTGGTGTCGCTGGACTGGGCACTGCTTCCAGGACACTCGCCTGAAGCCACCACTTCACCTCACGAAGAGGACCCATCATGGATCGAAGGTGTGGACCCTATACGAAGGACGGTGTTGTTGTTGCCGGGGCTTACGGGCGGAAGTCCGGCGAATTATATTCGCCACACGGTTGCTCGCCTCCACGAGGCAGGCTGGCAGTGTGTTGTGCTGAACGCTCGTGGGTGTGCCAAGACGCCATTGAAGACGGCTCAGCTCTACTGCACGGCGTACACTGAGGATCTTCGCTTTGTGCTCGAGCAACTGGCCAAGAAATATGACTTCGGCCACGAAGCGTTCGTCGGTGTGGGGTTCTCGATGGGATCCAATGTGCTGGTGAAGTATCTGGGGGAAGAGGGCGACCGAACTCCATTGACTGGCGCTGTTTCGGTGGGGAACCCCTTCAACTTGACCAAAGTGTCGGAGAACTTGTCCGGCACGCTCTTCAATCGGCTGACCTACGACAAAATGCTCAATCGCAGCATGCGTGCGCTCTTCTTCGAAAAGGTATGTGCGTGAAATGAACGACAAAATGCTCAATCGCAGCATGCGTGCGCTCTTCTTCGAAAAGGTATGTGCGTGAAATGTATACTGTTGGAGGAAGAGGACTGAATGTTTATTGCTTGCTTGCTGTGTAGAGCAATGCTGCAGAGAAGTTCGAGGGCTACCCGGGTCTTGACATGGAGGCTGTTCGAGCTTCCCGCACTGTGAGAGAGTTCGACGATAGGCTCACCAGTGTGCTCTTCAACTACAAGAATGCGGACGATTTCTATCAAGATGCGTCCTCTGACAAGAAGCTGCGTGCTGTGAAGGTGCCGCTACTTTGCATCAACGCCGAGGACGACCCCATCAGCGTGCGGACGGCGCTCCCGTCGCGTACCCTTGTCGAAGCCTGCCCGAATGTTATTTTGTGTCTGACAAAGTCTGGCGGCCACCTCGCGTACTACGAGAGTTCGCTCCGTAGCGACGAGGAGCGAAGTGGAAATCTTGCTCGCAAAGACGCGCCAACCATGTGGACAGCTAAGCCCATCGCCGAATTCGCCGAGGCAGTTCGTCTAAGCAAGGTGCAGGCCGCGAAAGGAGCGTAAGGAGGCAAGCTCTGTGTCTTCTGTTGAGCCATGTTAACAAACAATGATCCAAAATGCTTGCAAGTACCCCTCAACCTTCCACAACATGAATCGCAGCGCCAATGATCCAACACCGAAGCACTAAAGCCTCCAGATGTCGTCTTCCCCGTAGAAATAGCAGCCGCAGGTTGCCTTAGAAGCACTTGCGGTGCACAATGGAAGGCCCCGACTCGTCGTAGTCCGTCTTCGAGATCCACATGTGCTGGAACGTGGCTAGCGAGGCCAAGATAGAGCCACCAATCCAGACGGAGTACTTGCGCTCGGGCGGCGTGATAACCTTCACTTTCATCGCCGTTGGAGCCAGCTTGGTCATCTCCTTCGTCATACGGTCTCCAATACCAGGGAACATGGTAGAGCCACCGGAGAGTACAACATTGTTGTACAAGTCTCGGCGAATGTCGACATCGCACTTCATAATCGTCTGGAAAGCACACTCGTGGACACCAGCGCACTCGCGGCCAATCATGGACGGGTTGAACAGCACCTCAGGCGTACGGAAGCGCTCGTTGCCGATCACAATCACGTTGCCATCGGGTAGCTCGTAGGACTTGTCGAGAGCAGACGACTGGGCAGCTTTCTCCATCTCTTCGTCGAAGTTCATAGCCACATAGGTGAGCTTCTCTTTGATGTCCCGCACGATCTCTCGCTCCGCCGTGGTGGTGAACGAGTAGCCACGCTCCGTCAGGATCTTCATCATGTAGTCGGTCAAGTCTCGTCCAGCCAGATCCAGCCGCACTATGGCATGGGGCAGCGCATAGCCTTCGTAGATAGGCACCGTATGCGAAACACCGTCCCCAGAGTCCAAGACGCAGCCCGTGGTGCGTCCAGAGGCGTACAACGACAGCACCGCTTGGATGTTCACATACATCGCCGGCACGTTGAACGTCTCAAACATGATCTGCGTCATGCGCTCGCGGTTGGCCTTGGGGTTCAGCGGAGCCTCCGTTAACAACACCGGGTGCTCTTCTGGGGCCACTCGAAGTTCATTGTAGAACGTGTGGCTCCAGATCTTCTCCATGTCGTCCCAGTTCGTGACGATGCCGTGCTCGATGGGGTACCGCAGCGTCAAGACGCCGCGCTTCGCTTGGGCTTCGTCGCCAATGTAGGCGTCTTTCTGGTTCATACCCACCATGATGCCCAAGTGCTTGGGCATGCCCACGATGGAGGGGAACACGGCCCGCGGGGCGTCGTCACCGGCAAACCCTGCTTTGCACATGCCCGAGCCGTTGTCAATCACCACAGCTTGTATGTCGTCCTCCATTGCGTCGTTGGGGCTTGCAGTTCTGGTGGCTTGCGTGCTTCACAGCAAATTGCGGAGTGACGAGCGAGGGCGACAGTGAAGACGAAAACTTCAAATTAACTGTCGGATCCGAGTGGCAAGAGTGATGGTCAACGGCAACATGTCTACTGTGTGGTCCACATGAGCACATTATCTTACTCCATACAAACTTCCATACATTTCCTGATTAGCACCATCATGCTTGGGGGCAGGCCAGCGGGGCCGAAGAAGCTCTCGGTGACGCAGCAGGCGCTGTTGAAGCTGCACAAGATCAATGCGCGCGGGGCGTTCCTGGTGGTGAACGCGCTGCTGCTGCTCGTGGTGTTCTACACGTCGCACCGCTTCCCGCACAAGTTCGTGCGCGTCCAGGGCGAGTACGTGACGTGAGGCTATTAATTGGGACGGTTAAGCGCATTGTTCTTAACGTTTAACTCCTCTGTTACGAGTAGCTGCGACTCCAACTGGCTGCATGTGGACGCCCCCGAGGGATCTGAGACCACGTGCTGCAACAACGAGGCGGGGGGATACGAGGACGCGCCTTGCTACACTGCCATGGATCTCATGCCCGTGCTGGGTTCAATGCAGGCAAGTTTGCGCAGTTTATGCGGGCTGTTCACCGTGCAATGTTGACTTTTGGTGCATTGTGTGCTGTGTAGGGAGCGTGGGCGATCCCGCTGTCGGCTCTGGTGTTCAACTACAGGTGCATTGTGTGCTGTGTAGGGAGCGTGGGCGATCCCGCTGTCGGCTCTGGTGTTCAACTACGGCTCCATGATGCTGGGGCCGAACGTAACCATGCCTCGCGTCCGAGTGTACGTGCGCCGTGGGCTGCTGTATGTAGCGGTGATGGCACTGCGTACCGTCGTGTTGTACATGGGTCTGGGACTGGTTGAGAAGCGGCTAGTGCACCTCCTTATGGGTCACTCGGACCATGCCTGCTGGTACGCGGATCTACGCCGTGGCAAACGCTGCCCCGCTGACTTTGACCACTCGGACCACATCGTGCTGCTCATGAGCCACTACCTGGCCATCCCGCTGTTCGAGTGGTTTGCACTGAGCGTCGAGAGCACTGGACCGAGTTTAAAGCGGACATTGTTGCGCGCGTGGTTGATTCTGGTGGGAGGCTTGGCGACGTACCTGCTCTTCTTCACGGCGTCGTACTTCCACACCACTGCGGAGAATCTTGTGGGACTGATCATTGCGCAGGCGTGCGTGATGGCTCCACTGATGCTGCTCACTCAGGACTACTTCACGTCGGTCAAGTGGCTGCGCCTCAGCAACTTTGTGCTTCCGCCCGATGACGTCAAGAGGGACAATTGATGATAGAGATTCTCTAGAAGAGAAGGCATCCTAGATGCCGCGCCATGTTGCAGAGCTAGAACCGCAGACGCAATTGTATTCAACAGAGCTTGTTGGTATGACGATGGAGTTGATTGGCAGAGTGCTAGCCACTACCGGAGGAATATCTCGAAGTCGCGGACCAAATATACCCACAGTTCATTCAATTGATAGCCAAGAACGGAGGAATATCTCGAAGTCGCGGACCAAATATACCCACAGTTCATTCAATTGATAGCCAAGATAAGGCAGCGCTTGTCCATGCCAGTTTCGTTTTCAAGAACGTGAAGCGACGCAACGCCGCAACTTTCAAGTGATCAAGGCAAGATGGAGCGGTCTGTTGTAGCACCCGTGCGTCGTGTGGCACTGGAGCTGGCGCCCGAAGACTTGCAGGCCGAGGTATGTACAAATATTTATCTTCTTGGTGGGCCTAAAACTAACATACTTCTTCTGGCCCAGTTTGCTATCTATGGCATCACTACTGGCGATGCCAACGCGCGTTTAGCATCCTTGCAAGATCAATACGACGATGAATACGACACCGCCGTGGTCGAATACGAGGCAGCTCTGCACAAACTCGAGATGCAGAGGACGAAACAAGCCTACCAGGACGCGTTGAGCTCTGCAGTCGCGTTGGAGCGGACTGCTCTAGAGCGGGAGCCTAAGTCTGCCACAATTGTTCACGAGATCGAGGCCAACGTGGCGCCCAAGAGACTCGCAGTGCGTGGAATTTCCCCTCTAGCCTGCTGCGCCCTGCTCCGAGCGATGCGCAACAACACGAACGTGGTCTCGTTGGACCTCTCAAACAATGCGCTCACGGATGTCGTCGGCGTGGCTATCGGCAACATGCTCACAGTGAACAAGAAGCTGCAGGTGCTGGATCTAGGCTTTAACCGCCTCACCAACGTCTCGCTTCAGCCTATCGGAGAAGCACTAAGGACCAACACGGTGCTGACGTCACTGATGCTGAACTCGAACCCGGTTTTCCAACTACCAAAGGAGCTGCAGACTGGCAACGGAAGCAGCAGTGGAAGTGCTGGTACCAACGCCAAGAGTGACAACGTGCAGCCTGGTTCTCCGTCAAAGGTGCCGGCTCACTTGGCGGCAGCTTTCGCGCATGTGGTACGTGCAGCCTGGTTCTCCGTCAAAGGTGCCGGCTCACTTGGCGGCAGCTTTCGCGCATGTGGTGCCTTTTACGGACGCTATCATCGCCAACACCTCATTGACGTGCCTGAACCTGTTTAACACAGGGATCTCTCATGAAGTAGGGCGATCTCTGGCTCACGCGTTGGCGAAGAACAACAGTTTGATCTCGATGGAGGTTTCTGGCAATACGTTAAGTCAGTCTGATCTTGCCAGTATCGCGTCGTCTTTGAAGAAGAACCAGGCGTTGTTTTTCCAAGCGGAGGCCAAGAGTGCGCAGTTGATGGAGGAGATGAAGGAACAGGCTCACCAAGTGCAAGTGGAGAAGGATAAGGAGGCGAAACGAATTGCAGACGCTGAGTGGCACGATGATAACGCTAAGAAAAGAGCTGAAATTCGTGAAGCTGAGGAATGGGAACGCGCGCGGCGTGTAGCTGAAGCGGAGGTGCAGCACTTGCTGAACATGGAGGCAGAGAACAAGAAGTACTTGGAACGACTTGAGGCCGAGAAGAAGCCTGCCAAGGGCAAAGGCAAGAAATGATGATGCATTTTCTGGTTTCACCATACGAGATGTTGGTAGATCCGAAAAAGAAATTGCATCATACCTTACATAAAGATGAATTTCGACCAAATTGGCGGTGACCTACATGTAAGCTTACCTTTGACAGTGATCTACCTGCACAGATGCAAATATTTTAATATACATACTTGGAATTTTTCAAAGGTCATATTCGGGCCAGGTCAGCTTTGGGTCAACCGCCGCAGAGCCCCCTTTTCGGCAGCATCAAGTTGACCCAAAGTTGACCTGACCCGCAAATGAACCGATCAAACATTTACTTTATTCTTACGTGCGTTGGTCTTTGTTGCCCGAAACATTTGGTATCGTCGAAAGGTACTAATGCCGATAGCCCAAAACTTCTCAAAAATGAAAAATTTGGCGCCATATAAAGAGCACCCCCCCCCCCGGCAACACACGAGTTGTAGTTATTAATAATAGCTTAAGGTTTCAAACTACCTGTATTGCTGGTGCAGCAATGATATTTTTTCCGACATCAGAGCAAAAACATCCTTGTACCGGTAGCTTTCCTTTTCTCCTGGCAGTGTACAGAACAGTCGTTGGTCACAGCTTCCTACAGGAGGGAATCAGCAGATGGGATGACATCAGCTGAAGTCGTTTCCAGAAAAACATCAGGCCCAGCGAGGCCTGTGGACCACCACCCACTGGAAGTTCCAGTGGAACTCCCAGTCTCGGAGTGGTGGCGGTGATATTAAGTGGCTGTTTCTCCAGGTGGATCATGCCCGACCTCCGTCTGCGCATGATGCCTCCGCGTGGTGGTCTTTGCCCCCATCAGACTCTTGTGGAGTGGCTTTCAACAAACAAAGAAACATATTTCCGGTTGGCGGAGCCGATCAACGCGCTGCCAGAACTACAACAGCAACTAACTGCACGTGGAGTCCAATGCCAAGTCGGCGGCATCTTTTCCATGATTGACGGGCTCAGGGAAAACTACAACTCGACTCTTTTTCAGGGGGCTCTATCAAACGAATGGAAGCCCTATAAAGCTCGTCTTCGCTACTGTTTGTTCACTGACGAAGAACATGGAGATGCACTCGATGAGAGGAGGGAAGCAGCCGCACAGGAAGCCAATGGAAGTCGCCGAGTCGATGTTCGACCGATACCTCAAGACAGAGCTCTACCACCCTCCGAACCCCGGCGTACACTCACTGATGAACAAGTCTCGCAGCTGATCGCTTGGCTACGGCACCACCTCGAGAGGTATGCCGGTGCCAACCAAGGTGATCAGATCTCAATGCTGAGACCACTCAGTGAACGCATGACTAGGGCTGGACAAGAACGCTGGACGGAGGCAGACATTGCTGGACTGATAAACAAACTGAAGGAGGAGGCGATAAAAGCCGCCAAGCGCAAAAATACTACTTTGTCAGTGTTTAGAGATAACCGCAAAGTTTTCATGGAGCTGTTTGGCGAATCTCGCGAGCGCCGACAAAACAATGTTGTTCAAGCTGCAGGCGCTGGCGGGGTGACCTCCAATGTGGCGCGCAATGCGAGCTATACAGACCAGAGGGCACGTGTAAAACGATCGTGGACTTCTCGACCAAAGGGAGGGGGTCCAACCAAAATGGAGCTGCTCGTCGGATGGCTCCAACACAACTACTCCAATTTCGCTACCGGGCAACGGGGAGTGAAGAAGAAGATGCTCGAACAATTGTCGAAAGATATGGCCGCTGCTGGACATCCTGGGTGTAAAGTAGATCAAATTCGATCGAAGATCGACAGTCTACAGAGGGAGGCACGTTATGGGAAGAAACCTTCGCCAGGATTCATCAAGCACAAGGCCGCACTGAGGCAGATTTTTCCGAACTTCACTGATACCACGCCTTCGGCGGATAGTAACGAAAGGGAAGTGGGGAGGGCTTCAACTCGGCGTAGTGAGACTGAAGAGACCAAGAGCGAAGACATGTTCGACAGCCAAGCGACAGAAGACGACCCGAATCTGGAGTCGAACATGAGGCACTGCGCTCCTTTCGGGAGGGACCGATCACCTGTGAGTGCCGGTGTGGTTGAACGCATGGAAAACCTAGGCATTCACGCCGCAACTGCCCTCTCAAACCAGGAGGTGCAACGCGACGCCGCGGAAAGAACTGGATTAAATCCACAGCTTGATCCTGGAGCTCCCCACGATGGCTCAAATGGGTCAGGAGAAGAAGCCTCCGGAATGGAAGTGGATCAGGTCGGTGAAGTTGATCAAAGCGCTGGTACTTTTTCGGAGGATATGTCGCAAGACCGGAGCACGTCGACGGATTTACCTGTCGGGGTGTATGCACCACCTGATGCCCGTGCTGAAGCTCGATATCGGACCGGTGGCCAAGTGCACGAGATTGCAGCTGAGCCAGAACCGAGGCGTGGAAGTGAGAACTGCACGCTCGTCGTCATCAAAAGTGAAAGCGATGTCGAAGAAGAAAACAACAGCAACGGACAAGCTGTCCTACCAAGAGCTATGGAGAATCGCAGTCGCGCCGTACGGTGTTGTACCAAACTTCTAAAGGCAAAAGTTCCAGGAGCTGAAGTCGCATTATTTCTCCCGAAACCCACGGTAGAGTTTGATGTCGCCAACTTGAGCACACAAGCCATTGACATGCGCACGGAAGCGTGTCTCGCCAGGAAGGATCTGCGGAATGCGCGTGTCTCCATCACCGACATTGAACTGTTTTTCCCGGTCCCGAGACTGTACGAGGACTACACTCACCTAGGTGTGAGAAGTGTTGAAACCCGCAAGAAAGTGTGTCTCGCCAGGAAGGAACTACAGGACGCTGGAGCCCCCGACGACGAGATCGATCACTTGCTTCCGACCCCACCATCACTGACGAGTAAGTACCCGTTTAAACCGAACTCTGTCGACGGCCTCAAGCTACTGGTCATCGAGCGCCATAAGCTGCGTCTGGAGGGCAGTCTCGAAGGCGTTATCAACGTGTTTCATCCGCTGCCAGAGGCAACTTCTCTTTCGCCGTGATTCCTACGAACTACGATAGTATCGCTCACATGCATCACCATATTGTGTGTTTTTGAACAAAGAGGTCCCTTTACCTGCTTCTCTTCTTCTCTCTATGTCCCAAAAAACAGAATCAGAAGCAATTTTTACCCAATTCCCTCCTCTCTTCTTTTCCTCTTTTTTATTTGCGCCCCCTCTCCTCCCTCTGCTGCAACTCAAAAGTCAAATCGAAGCTGCCGGCAACATGTCGGCACTGGACATCGAGTGGCACCGGCAGGTGTCGGCGGACGGCCCCAGGCCGGTGCAAATCCTGCTCGACTGGTTCGCGCACAATGGCGTGGTGTACCACGCGTCCGCGCACCAGCGGGAGGTTCTTCGCCCGCTCTGCATGGAGCTCAACGCGCGCGGCGTGCGCTGCGAGGTGGACCAGATCCTGGACTACGTGAGCTACCTGCAGGAGGTAGTACAGGACGCCGCCGCGGCGGGGAAGGCCCTACCGGAGCCGCTGCGGCCCTACCAGTCGGAGCTCCAGCAGCTCCTGTTCAAGGACGGCCACTTTGAGGAGAGTAGTGCCGTTCTACCTTTGGAGAACAAGGCGCGCTCGCGCTCTGCCACTCGTCTGTCGTGGCTCAAGCCGTCGGCTATTGGCGGTCCCAGTGCCATGGAGGTGCTGGTAGAGTGGCTGCGCGAGAACTACACTGCATACGCCCACTCTACCAAGAAGGGCGGCAAAGGTAGAATGCTCGAGCAGCTGGTGGACGTCATCAAAGAGGCCGGCCACCTCGACTGCGCCGTGAACACGGTGCGCTCCAAGATCGACGTTCTACAGAGAGAAGTGCGCGGGGAGAAGGGCCGTTCTACCGCCTACGAGCAGTTCGGAGCTGTGCTTGAGGAGATTTTCACAGTGGGGGACGCCGCGGAGGACCAGGAGGACGTGAAGATGGAGGACGAGGACCACGACATGGAGGAGAACGATTCTACCGACTTCAGAGACCACACCGACTACGACAACGAGCCCAGACTTCCTCCTCCGATTCAAAGTAGTACGGGCGAGGTGAAGCTCTCACTGGCCGAGAAAATCGCGCGTAGTAGCCCCACCGGGAGACTGTCGTGGATGAAGCCCCCTACGTCGGGTGGACCGTGTGCTATGGAGCTTCTGGTACAGTGGCTGGAGGGCAACTACGCGTCGTACACGCACTCGGCCAAGAAGGGGGACAAGGGGAGGATGCTGTCGAAGCTTCTACGTCAAATCGAGGCCAGTGGTCATCGCGGATGCACGATCCACGCCATTCGAGTGAAGATCGACAGTCTGCAGCGACAAGTGGAGGGGAAGTCGAGACCTTCCGCGGCCTTCGAGCAGTACGGGGAGTCGCTGAGGAGGGTCTTTGCCGAGAAAGAGAAGAAGAAGGAGAAGGATGGGCTTACTCTCGCCGCTCCGAAGGGGAGTTCGACTTCTCCACGAGTTGTCGTGGAGACTCAAGAAGATGCGGCTTCACCCAAGAGCGACAGTGAGCAAGAGGACATTCAAGAGAGCACGAGCAGCTTCTTGACGTGCGACGAGAATCCTGTCAGCTTTGTGCTGGAGCAGGCGGACGTGAACGACATCGAGAATCGTGGCGTCGGTATCTCGAACACTCACGCGTTCGACAGCAGTCCGAGTCACGTGGCGAACCCGTTTGATAGTGACGTTGAGGAAGAGGGAAGCGAACCGGCAAAGGTAAGCGTCAGTCCGAAGGCTCTACCCGAGAGAATCGAAGTGGCAAAGGTAAACGGTGCCCCGCAGACGCTGCAAGGTAGAACCGACGTCTCAGTGGAAGACTCGAGTCCGAAGGCGCTGCCGGAGAGAATTGAAGTGGCCAAGGTGAACGGCAACGGTAGATTCGATCTGGCGAAGGTGAACACCAAGCTGGAGATGCTGCAGTCGAAGATCCCTCCGGTCAACTCTCCCTCGACGAGCGAAATCGTGCGAATCGCGACGCTACTCCGTGAGCGACACGACCTTCATCAACGAGGCGTGCCTCAGGACCAGATCGATAAGTTCCTCCCGTTGCCCGACGTTTAAGTTTGTTCATATCGAGAGGGAGGAGAGCAAGCAAATGCTTCAGGCTGGCTTCAAGAACGTACTGTAGCGTACCTTCAGATAATCTAAAGATCGTTCGTTGTGTGCTGTTTGCTTTGTGTAGTAACTATCGTGTTATGCATAGCAATTGTAGACCGAAAAGTTGAATTCCATGTCAACGTACAATTCAAGTGCTAGGTGCTGCATTCAATCGGCTACGAGAAAGTTACACAAATTGCTTGAGATTGAGTATGTTCACGGCGGCATGGGCAGGCACGCATCAATCGCAGATGCTTGAACCCCGATTGTGCGTAGTCCCTGACGCTTCCACCCGAGCTTCGTGCGGAGCTGGATCTCAGCCGGGCTGAAAGGGTAGTGCAACATTCGCGATGCAAGTCAGAGACAAGAACGTCGACTTCCTCAATCGGAACACCTCTGTCCAGCAGCAACTTCCGTCCGAGGGCAACGAGCTCGCGCGTGTTGAGTTCATCTTCATCAAATGGGTGAGAACTCGGTTGAGACGTTGCACTACCAGTAGCTGCATCGTTGCCTTCGCTCTCGTCCTCATCACAATCAATTGTAATCGGTGTAGCTTGTGTTCCAGGCCACTCGATCTTCACCCGAGCGTCAGTATCCGATTGCATCCCGCGCGGTGCAGTCTGTCTGAGAGCACTCGAAGGTAGATGGACCGGTGATCTCTGGTAGTCAACGTCGAAATCATGGCCCTCAAGTCACGAAGCGCACAGAGGGGAAACCGATTTCATCTCGGGGCGCTTTCATCATTGACAACTTGGCCGGGTTGGTCCACCCAACGTACGCACTGTACCCTCTCATACGGCTGCGACCACAGCAGGATGGGTTCTCGCTGTAAAAAAAACAAACGAAAAAATGTGCATGAACCAGGAGTTCATGAGTTTAAGTTTATGCATCGTCCTTTGCTAGGCTTGCTGTGCCTACCTGATCATACGCTTAACCTGTGCATTGATGTCGTCGATGGTGCAGCCACGAACCTGGCGCGCTACCAGCTTCTTGCGGAATCCTTCGAGCACTTCTGCAGTGTTTGAAGCTTGAAAGAAGTCCAGGTAATGAATGGAAAACCAATCGATAAGAAGTGCAATGGGGGTGCCTCCCTCTTGAGCGCTCTCACACGCCATCTTCACGGCCTAGTTGAATATCAGCGCCTACTTATCAGTATCCCCCCCCGGGACATAGGTAGCCGCACTTGCTAGTCCGTTTGAAGGCAAAATGACGAATGCTCAATGCTACGACCAACTGCAACGTTGGGGTCTTGGACGCGTGCATGGTATACGACGAAGAGCCTGAAGAAGAAAAGCGCTAGCGTCGGGCTGCTGCATCGGACCAAACCGTGAAGGTTCCTGTTCAAAATCAAGCGGGGAAACAAACGATCGAGACCAGCGAATGTCTAGCGTTCAAAACGAGAAGTTAAATTGGCATTGTCTCTCCCCCACCGCTGGGCCTTGTGCAATGGAGATCCTTGTAACCTGGCTGCAAACCAATTACCCTGCGTTCGCACCAAGGGAGCAAGCTTCTACTTAAGTTGCTGCGCAAAATGGAATCCTCTGGGCTTTCAGGTTCCACAACAGACAAGCTTCGTTCGAAGATCAAGAAACTCAAACGTCATGCGACCGATCCTCGTCGTACAACACGCGGCTTCGGGAAATCTTCGCGCAGGAACAGAATTCCGCAAGCGGCTGGTCATGCGAACACTTGGAGCAAAACGACGTCTCTAGCTCGGACTGTGAAGCCCCCAAACAAAGTGAGGATGGTGGCAATGGGCAGGAAAGAGGTGGCATTGACGCCCATTCGATGGGCGAGTCGTCTCAGCCTGACTTGGTAAGCCACCCTGAGACTCTTTGGCTGACAGAGCATGCATCAAGTTGGAGTCGAACTTGATCAATCGATTGCAGAGCGTAAAAACTTCCTTTCTACAGTGGGGGCCTCTCCACTTAATGCTGAAGAAAGATGTTCTTCTTGAAACATTACACGACGGAGTTGTTGAGATTAATTAAAGCCATTGTTTGCTATTCAGTACTTACGAGAATAGTTAGTGCGTCTACACTGCAAGATATTGATATTCTCCCCTTTCTCGTATCCCTCAAAGATTTGAGTTTAGATAAGTTTTCTTCTAACGTTACATGGCGCAAAAGTCGATCGCTGATTGGTTCCTTCTATACCAGTTCCCTCAAAAAGTTCTCAGATTGGTATCATCGTTAATATGCCGCCGCTGTCCGTGGACCTCCGGATCAACTGGCTGCGCCCGGTGTCCGCGCGCGGGTCGACGCCCGTGCAGCTGCTTCTCGACTGGTTCCTGGCCAACGAGGACTCGTATCTTCAGTCTCGCGACCAGTTCAAGGAGCTGCGCCGTCTCGCCAAGCAGCTCAACGCAAGCGGCGTCAAGTGCGACCTGGACGACATTCTGGCGGACTTCCAGCAGCTGCAGGAGCTTCTGCTGGATGAGGCCACGCTAAGCCAAGCCATATTCAAGGGCCTATTACCCCATCGAGAGAGACTGCTGCATCTGGTGCTCGTAACTAAACAGGAGCCCGATCAAGAGCAAGAAGAAAAGAAACCGCAGTCCGACAGTGGCAAAGTCCGCAACTTCAGCTGGCATAGTCCGTCACCTACTAGGGGTCCAAGTGCTATGGAGATGCTGGTCGCCTGGTTGGAGCTCAACTATGGCAAGCTTATTCGCGCTATGGATGAATATCATGTTTTATCGGACCATACTTATTTATCGTATGCCCATTAACAGCCAATAGAGGAGCTCGTGGGGCAGATTAAGGCCGCAGGTCATTCCGGGTGTACACTCTCCAAAGTTCAGTCGCAGATCGGCCATCTGCAGCTGGATTGGAGGAGGAGACAGCGATTTTCAGGTGCAATGTCACCGTACACCGACCGTTTGCAAAAAGTTTTCAAGGCGGGGAAAGTACCGAGTCGACGCCATGCTCGCAAGAATGCGGAGCGAACCAGAGCAGGACTGATCCAAGCAAGTGGAGACGATGGCAAGAACCTCAAAAGTGATGCCAAGGCCGGTTTGGCCTGGCTCGCTCCGTCTTCTACTGGTGGGCCCTGCGCTATGGAGATCATGGTGAAAGAACCTCAAAAGTGATGCCAAGGCCGGTTTGGCCTGGCTCGCTCCGGCTTCTACTGGTGGGCCCTGCGCTATGGAGATCATGGTGATGTGGCTGCAACGTAACTATGGCAAGTTGGTCCGAGCTACTGAGAAACTCCAAGGAAAGCGACTGTTACAGGAACTCGTGGGCGAGATTGAGGCCGCTGGCCACTCAGGGTGCACGACATCAAAGATTCGTTCAAAGATGTATCACTTGCAGGCGCAAGTGGAGCATAACCAGTTGACGGGGAAACTCTCGCCGTTTGGAGCGCGTCTTCGGGAAATCTTTGGTGGAGAAACAGCACCGACACGCCGCTCTTTTCCCAGTAATATGGATAGTGATGATGGCAACAGCACGGAAAGTGAGACCCCAGATATGGTTCAAGTGACCGAAGATGAAGACAATGGTCTTGAAAGGGACGATGTGCACGCCCGTGCTGCGAGCAGTTCCAACGACGATTTGGCTCACGGCAGAACGCTTGGGTTATCTCAAGCGACATCGACTGGCAGGCCGCGAATTAAATTTGAGCCCATCGGTACACGACGGGCTCCAATCGAACTGGACGATGAAGATAGTCACCAACGAGAGCAGC
Organism: Phytophthora cajani; assembly: GCA_024679175.1. Classification (NCBI taxonomy): domain Eukaryota; phylum Oomycota; class Peronosporomycetes; order Peronosporales; family Peronosporaceae; genus Phytophthora; species Phytophthora cajani. The sequence continues at coordinate 20,798 of JAIKVG010000063.1, forward strand.
AGCCGGGTCGCCAGCGCGCTCCCCCCTCATCGCTGAACGAAGTCGCCCTGATCGCGTCAATTTTGCGCGAACGACATGATTTAAGAGAGCGAGGCGTGCCTCAAGCAGAAATCGATGTGTATCTGCCACTGCCGTAAGAGGCATCTGTGAATATGTATTTTTTCTTGCAAGTAAAGTTCTCCGTCTTATGTTTGTTTTACAACTCAAAAAGCACGATTGAATGACCCAAGCGAAGGTTGGTGATAACCTGAAGGCGTCATCCTGCTGTCCACTAGCCAAAGCAAAAGGAAAAACTCGAGTTTTAACACAGTTTCTGTTTGTGGCACTGGGGTTCACTTCGTGGTTTCGTCGTTAGATCAACACAATATTACAACGTCTTCAATTTTTGTCGTGCCTATATCGTCGTCGATCCTATCGCTTTTACCACCGCAGCATATCATCTCATGCGTAGTCTCCGTTCACACCTTTTAATTGTGGAGAAAAAACTTGAGAATGATTACTTCGAGCCCTGAAATCCGCCAAGCAGCGATAGTCGTCACCGCCATCCCTTCTGCGGTGACGGCGTCCGGCTTCCGCGTTGACCTCTCGAATCATGTCATTGCTCTTTTCGAGCTCTGTATCTGTGTAGCTGGACCATCCTGCGGCATTCATCGCTTTGCAGAGATCCTGGATCATGTCACTCTTGTCGCTAGCGTCAGAAGCGCAATATAGTTTGTAGTTGGTGGATAGCCACTCTTCCAGCCTTCGTATGGGGCTACAAACTCAGACGCATAACCTCTGCCTCACACTGAAATCCAAAACCATCGAGCTCCCTTACGACAAATCCAACAGAACGGGCGCTCGTAGTCGCTGCGTTCTCGTAGCTTCAGCGAGCAGGACACCACTATTGACCACGGAGCCAACCTCGTCGAAGCTAGGGGCTGGAAGAAGTCGTCGCGTAAGTTATACGCGGGGCGAGACGCCATGGTGCTGAAACGCACAAGAAGTAAAAAATTTATGCTCAGTTCGTATAAAGTTTATCAACAATTCGTGCTCCTTGTGAGGTATTGCACTACGCGTAGTAAGATGAGGATTTCAAGTCCACTAAGACAAACGCCTCACCCGCTTTTTCTTTCCTTTTCGTGAATAAATGAGCTTCTCGTGCCTCGGGTGGGAAAAAATCCCTAGTAGCTGTGCATACCTGGGCGTATTCTAGTTTGTGTGAGGGCCCCACGTCCTACACGTGCGCTGCCTCCTTCTCACCTTCC
>JAIKVG010000064.1:0-22011 GCA_024679175.1 Phytophthora cajani
ACTATCATTTTTATAAAACATATAAGTACACATTGTTTTTGAATTTGTTTTGTAGTAGTGGCCACACTACCGGTAAATAATACTCAAGTACTGTAGAACCTGTGATTGTGCCCCCCTCCCTTCAATAGCACCCCATCCCCAAAAAATTTAGAATCGGAGTGGGGACTTACGATAGTGCCCCACCCTTTATTAGTGCCCCACCCCCTAAACTTGATCCGAAAATTTGAGCTTTTAGGAACAATTTCAGATCAAATCCATAATTTCAAATAATTAAAACTTGGCGTTTGTATACTGTCGTCGAATAATCAAATTCATAGTGAAAAATATCCACTAAAGCTGAGTGTTGTAGTTGGACATCCCTAGTGCCCCATTACCTTTATTAGTGCCCCCCCTTTAATAGTGCCCCATGTTAGGAGGGGGGTACTAATGGAGTACCCCCTGGGGCACAATCACAGGTTTTACAGTATACTTAAGTATCTTCAAATGCATGCCGTAATTTTTGTGGCATGAAAACCATCCTGCCACTCTTGGCATGCGAAAATTTCAAGGCCATGGACAAAATCCGCCGCCAAAACAGCTCGTCAGTAGACCTGTTTAGTGCAGTGCACGAAAGTCCCTGAAAGTGCACTAAAGTACTTTAGTGCGCGCGCTAATGTCCAGTATCAGTTGTGTGCAGGTGCCTCAAAAGTGCACTAAAGTACTTTAGTGCATTTGTGGGGACTTTCGTGCACTGCACTAAACAGGTCTACTCGTCAGACACCAAACTATGAATCTGGCCCCCGAGTTTCCCACTAACACTTTCACATTGGCTGTTTCCTTCTACTCATCATCACACCAACGCCACATTCATGCATTAAACATCACATCACTTACGGCCGCTGCTTCTTCCACGTGTAAAAGCCTCGGTAGAACGGCTTGCTTGCCTTGAGTTCGTAGCAGTCCGTCTCGACAACATGCTGGTTCTCCACATACCACTGGAACATCTCTCGACACCTTCCCGCTCCGCTGAGTGCATTCTTCTTCTCGCCACACCCTCGCTCCCTCGCCTCCCGCACCATGTCGTAGTACCGCTTGCACGTCTTGGACCCAATGTAGTCCACGTATCCCTCCCAAAAGGCCTCGGAGTTTGCGGTTCGATCGCAAAGTTGGTCCAGCTCGTGTCGCGTGGACTTGTACATTGTGAACACTTCGTGGCAGTAGAGCGGCCACGTCGTCTGCTTCCAGGGCCGGTGAGCGTTCGCGCCCGAGCATTCTACAGCGGCTTTGGCTTCGGTGGCGTAGAACAGGCGACACGCGTTTTGCTTCTGCCAGACGGAGAATTTCTCCAAAAACACCAGCGCTCGGGTCTTGTCGTTCGAATCAGCGGGTAGATCTTGGACGCAGCGAGTCAGTGTGGCGTTGTGCTGGTAGAACAAGTTGAAGCTCTCGGCGCATTTCGGGCTTTGGTCGGAAGTTGCAGTGTTTTGGGGGTCAGAGATGCAGTTTTTGGCTACAAAGTCGCAGATGACCACGAATTTGGAGCACAAATCCTGCATCTGCAGTACAAGAGGGAGGTGCGAGCTTGGGGGCTGAAGACGCGGGGCCACCGCGACTACGTCGACGGGGCGAGCGAGGCCCAACCGCGCGCACAGTGCCGCGAGCAAGAGCACGAGAAGACCTAGCGATGGCATTTTGGTACGTAATCTGATTTTTACACAAAAATTTGTCCGAGTAGCTATAATTTGTGAGATACTACTATAATATATGACATTCCCCATATTGCGGAATGAAGAAGCAGCGCAAGTCGACGTACACTGCACGCCGAGTGAGTTGTTATATATTTCCCCGACACTACCTCAAAATTCTAATCTACACCATATTAATAAATTGAATTACATACAGGAGGAGGTCCATGGTCTTCGCCAGCAAGTGCAGCGCTTGTCGTCCGAGTTGCAGGAGCTACAGCTCCGCGCGCTGTCGCCAGAACTGGATCCAGTCGTGCAAGCTGTCGCGTCACAGAACCGCCTTTTGACGTCCGTAGCTAAAGATCAGCAGCTCAAAATCGCCGGTGCTCAGTCCATAGTAGCGGAATCTCTGGGCCCCCAGCAATCGCATCCGCTGTATACGCGGATCTGCTTAACTAGGGACTGGGACGAACGTCGAAAGACTCTGATGAGCGCACGCGAGCACAAGCTGCGCAGCGCCTACGACTTTCTTATGGCACCTGGGAGATTCGTGGACCCGGACAAGCCGCACTCGTCGGACCATCGCTACGAGACGCAGGAGGGGGATTTCTGCTGCGTCCACTTCGAGGCGACGCACTTCCCCGCTGTCGAGTCGCTGGAGAAGGTGTGGGAGGCAGTGCTGTTCCACTACGGCAACATTGAGATCGATATATCCGAGCGACTGGGGCACACGACCGTGCGAGACGAATACGACTCGATTGATGGTAGCGTGGGCAACATCCGCGTCCTGTCGCGCTCGGACAATTGCACGGCCATCGAAAGCAGCATCGTGACGTTCTCTCAGTTGTTTACCGAAGAAGAGGAGGGTTTTGGAGGACAAACAGTCGGCGTCCTGGCACTCGACTGTATCGATGAAGACGACCTGTACCCCTACTTTCCAAGTGAACGCGTTCGCTTGGACACCTCGGGGGCGATCGTCTTGACGGCACGAAGAAGACCTGCACAGGACTCGAACAGTGAGCTGGTTGTGACGCTCCGGCGCGCGGCATTCGTGAAACTTCACAGTCCTCAGTTCCCCCTATCTGAAGTTACGCGTCAGGAGCTTCAGGCTGGAATTGGACGGTGGGGGGACGTATTGATGAAGACCATCCGAGGCTACGTGTACGGAGCTCCTTGAGTTCCCCGTTGTCCAAAAGTTTTCGGGCAAATAAATATGAGCTATTTGTTCGCTTACGTATCTTCAAAACTGGTACGGTACGCCCGACAAATCAGTCGGCGTTGTTCCCCTCGTCCGAGGTCGTGACAGACCAGACGCCCGACTGCAACGAAGGACGAGCTGCGTTCCGACGCGTGGATCATGTGCTCAAGGATCACGACGACCTCTGCGGCGGTGGGGCGGTCGTTTGGGTCTTTCTGCAGACAGCAGTCCGCGAGGTCGAGGATGGCCTTGGGGCAGTCGCTCGAGAAGCTCGGACGCAGCTTCCCCTCGGCCACCAAGCTCAAAATCTCTGCCTCCTGGATCTTCCCGCGGTTCGACTTGTTCTCGTCGTTCCAGAATGGATAGTCGTCCGTGTCGATCTCGGACAGCACCACACCGAACGAGTAGATGTCAGCCGCTTCATCGTAATCCCGACCCAGGAGAACCTCTGGCGCGATCCAGAACGACGTCCCCACCCCCGCAGTCATGTGCGTCTCGACCAGGTACCGCATGCGCGCAATGCCGAAGTCGCTCAGCTTGGCCTCCAGGTACATGTTGAGCAGCACGTTCTTGGACTTGAGGTCGCGATGGATGATCTTGGGCTTGAGCGCGTGGAGATACGACAGGGCCTCAGCAATGTGGAGCGCAATTGTGGCTTTGTGCGACTCCCAGGAGAGACGCTCGCCCTTGAGCTTGTAGCCGTGCAGCACATCGCGCAGATCGCCGTTGTCCATGAACTCGGTCACTGCTGACAGGTGTCTGAGGTTGTCCCAAGCCACGCCAACGAACTCGACGATGCGAGGATGGTACAACACTGCCATCATAATAATCTCCTTGAGGAACTGCTCGATCTCGGCCGTGGAGGCACTGCGGTCCGGGCGGATCTTCTTGATGGCGACGCGTCTGCCCTTGTACTCGCCCATGAACACGAGCCCGAAGCCGCCTTTGCTGATACACTTGCCCATCTTGAGCAGCTTCTGGTCCAGACGGTTCGTGACGATCACTGGGTCGTTCAGGAATACCGGATCCACTTGCACTTGCGTATCGTCGAAATCGAGCGTATCACCGAAATCTTGCGAGTAGAAGTCGTTCTTGGAAGAGGACATCCGTTGGGCCTTCTTGTGGGAGAAGTGCCGCCAAAGCAGAAGCGCAGCCACTGATACCACGATGATACAGCCGCCTGCTACTAGCCCGATTAGCAAAGAGTTCGACCCGCCTGACGACGCAGTCTCTGTGAAGGATATCAACACCCCAAGTGAGTATTTCAAAAGGAAAAACATATCAGGGTTGCGCTCAAGAAACACAAGTGAGCTTACCAGTTGTAGCGCTGTCGTCGACCACGCAAAAAGTTCGATTGTGTGCAATCTGCCACACCCCATCAGTACAGGTGGCTGACGCGTCAGGAAGATCCGAGTCAAACGCCACCAAAGCCTGGATTGAACTAAAGACCGATGAACTGATGTTGAAGTCGGTGATGTTGTTCTCGGCGATGTATCTGCGTGTGGAATGGAAACAGCATCTGTCAGATCAACGGGTCTACTAATAGGTCAACGACGCAGCACTCACAGTTCTTGCAAGTTGTCCACGTTGAAGACCACCGTGGGGAAGGTGGAAATGCTGTTGTTGGTAAGATTTCTATTCAAGGTAAAAAAAAAGGATTAGCGTTAACTTGAGTGTCAGATGCATGAAAAACTGCCGAGCAGGTATCGTTGACTTACAAAACTTGGACAGCACAAAATTGGTTCGAGCACGAGTGCGCGATGGATGATCCGACGTAGGCAGCCGTTAGGTGGTTTGAAGACATATCCCTGAAGCGCAAGCGTACGTCAGAAATCTTTGGTAGGTCTCAATCCTACTGAGCTCTACAGTCTTAGCCAGCACTTACAGATACTGCACGTTGTCAAGCCCTTCGAAGAAATCGTATCCAAACTTGATCATGTTGCAGTTCCGCAGCGTGCTACAGCAACAGCACACGAGCTAAGTACCAAGAGAGCCAGCAACAGGTTGCCTGTATCCAGGTAAACAAACTTACATGTTCAGCGTTGTAGACGGGTAAAACGTGGAAGCCGTCTGGGTGATCGACGACATGTCGATGTTCTCCAGCGACCTGCTCCAACAACAACAACAACAACAACAACACCCCGTCACTGTCAGATCTCACAAGACGACACCCCCAGCTCAAAACCTTAAGGCACCTACACAGTCGTGATGGCGATGGATCCGTCCTCCACGTCCGCAATCGGCAGCGTGGACCCTGGCACGTCTTGATCCTGTGGCACGAACGTAATTGTCTGCGGGTACGGCCCCTCCCCAACGAGCCTCCTACAGTCAACAACAACAACAACAACAACAACAACAACAACAACAACAACAACACGCAGCACTATCAGCTCTCTCCGTCTGCACTAGAGCTCCCACAATAGTCAGCAGACTCACAGCGTTGTGAGGCTGGAGGGTACGAGCAGTGTCCGGATCGAGTCGACGGCCAGCACGTCCTCTGACGTGAGCGTCGTCGGGTAGCTGTCTTCGCCCTCGTCCGTCCTCAACGTGACGTGAAACTCCCACGTGTCGCTGTCCGCGTAGCCCGTCGACAGGCACGAGCACGAGGCGTTGACAGCCGTGAAGATGTCGGGGCAGCCGCCGTTCGGCGTCGCCTCGTCCGTGCGGCGCTGCACCGACGGCACGCCGTAGCACATGACGTCGCTGTTCGAAAGGTTGTTGAGCGCCGAGTTGATTCCCACCGCCAGCTGCGTCTCGTTGTCGTCAAAGTTGGAGGTGAACCATTCCTGCGCCAAAGTCTCCGCTTTGGTGACGGTCTCCGATGCGGCGGTGGTAGAGGAGGAGGACGACGACGAGCTCTGCGCATGTGTCATTGCGATACTACCAACGACCCACAGCTGTGCGCATGCAACCGGCAGACGCGTCCATTCCGACCGCGTCATGCCCGCAGGACGAGATATCTCCCAGGGAGGAGAGCTGCTCGCTGGTCGACACGCGAATGAATGCCAAGTGGACTGACTCGAGGTACTTTCGGCAGCATACAGCCAATCACTGATTTTAGCGTCGGCCGAAATTCCAGGCGTATCAGATGGAGGATTGACATGTGAAGTGTCAGGAGAGCGAAGTGGCTTCATCGAGATGATATCAAGTTCCACTGCGCTCAGCGAGCGCTGCCCACCTCAGACCAACTAGGAGCGCACGAGTGCAGCCCCATCTACTGCTACTGGCAGTGAAGAGGCATGATTGATATTGCTCAGTTAAATTGCACAAACGATGCCATACCGGTACATGCATTGTCGAACGGTTTGCTATGATCACCATCCTAGGTGGCCGACTAGCGGGATCACTAATAATCGGCGACAGTGAATGGAATTCATTATCGAGGCTCGCTCTCCTCATACACATGCACATTAATTTTAATGTGTACATGGCAAACGGGGCTGAGCTCCCATCGGAGAATCTCCGACCAATCTCCGGCGGAGATGGCAAAGATGGCGGCGAAAGCGGAAGAATTCGTTCGGCCTACGAGCCTGCTGAGTCAGCAACAACTGCAGTATAATAAGTGTTGAGTTGCGGGGGTGGGGTGGGGCTTTGCGATAAATTTACTGTTAAGTAAAGTCGAAAACTTATCGTACTGAATGTACGGGTATTGTACCATGGCAACTCACTGGCCCCAGCTGGCATGTGAGTTCAGCAAACGGATCCAGGTATAAGTACCCGCATTCTGCGTAAGTTTCATCTATATGTACGACGAAAATAGCGCCGACTCCAGCCAGGAATCTGCAGATTGTGCACCATCCAACAAGTGACAGTCTGTACAGATATCCTGTGCGAACGTTGGTCGGAGCGATTCGCGAGTGCGAACTCGCGCTTCTCAATGTTTATTTTGTTAACTGGAATTGGAGTCTTACAGTATATTATAATACTGCGTGGTCGTGGATTAATGCAGCAAAACCCGACGGCAGAACTCAGTGCAAGCAAAGTGAGCATTTCTCAACCGAGCAACCGAAAACTTCATTCGCAGAGAAACGAAAAAGGTTTTACTAACGTCAACCAGAAAAAAGGAACGGACAAATCAACGTCTGGGATCCTCTTATAAACGGCCTTTCACTCCATAATCAGCGCTTGCCGAGCATTTCACACTGGCGACACCCGTCGTTGCTTGTTGTGCGTTACTATTGCAATTTCGGATGCTTGGTTGTTGCTTGCTCGAGCTGCTCGCTGCCAGCTTTACCCTTTATTCCATCCTCATTTCCAATTTGCTCGCGACGAAGCAAATCTAGCACCACCGTCCAGCCCGCACCACACAGGAATGACCAAGTTCTTCGCAATCACCTCTGCATTGGTCGCCTGCGCTCTGTCGGCCACACCCGTCGATGCTGACGGTGCGACGAGCGCTGCCTGGGGGTACAAGCATAACGACTCGAGCATGGCTAACCCTGAGCACTGGGCGGAGCACTATCCGTCGTGCGGTGGCTCGAAGCAGTCGCCCATTGATATTGAGGTGTCTGGTGGCTGCAATGCGGAGGCGCGCTCGCTGACTTTCAGTGGCGAGTGCTCGAGCTACAACCTCACCCAGAACGACGAGGCGTTCAAGGCCGCTGTCAACGGAGGTGCGTGTACTTCTGCAGCTCAATGGCTGTAAAGTGAGTTGTCTAATAGTTTTTGTGCTGACAGGTTCCTGCGCTGTCTCGGCGAACAATGCGTCGTACAACATGCTACAGTTCCACCTGCACGCTCCTTCGGAGCATACGCTGAACGGACAGCACCTCGACGCTGAAGTTCACTTCGTGCACAGCAACACGAACGGTTCTGCTATTCTGGTTGTCGGTGCTTTCTTCAAGGCTATCGACGGAGGCGAGACTGATCCGTGGGTGGCCTCCGTTCTGGACGCGCTGGACACGGTCAGCATGAACTCGACGGTGTCCATGTCAACGTACGTACTGCTATTCGGTGCTCCCCACTTCCTATGCGTGGCATAAACTCATCGTAGTGGTGTGTGTGTATGCAGTTCATCGTACGCCGACTTGGTTACCGCCGCTGCCGACGCCCACGGAGTGTTCAACTACGCTGGAAGTCTCACCACCCCGCCATGCAGCGAGATCGTGGACTGGTGGGTCGTCAAGCAGCCGGTGAATATCTCCACGTCCGACCTCGCCCGCCTGCAGTCGCAGCTGAAGGAAATCCCCATTACGGACGACGGCAAGAACGCGCGCCCGGTGCACCCTCTCAATGGTCGCGTCGTCGCCGCATACCTCTAGATTCCTAGCTCCATGTTCCTGCTTACACTGTACATGTACAGTATAAGCATCCAATAGAGATCATGAACACGATTTGCCTTGAGACGTGCCTTCCTCGCTGAGCACGTCCAGCCTGGATGTGCTCAGGGGAACGCCCCCCATATTTATGCTTCCAGCGACTTGGTCAATTTGCCTGGTGCTCCGTGCTGTGAGGAAGGAATTGACTATGGTGCGCTTCCAGGCAGAAGCAAAAGTGTTCGGGTCGCGGCGTTTCGAGAGGGCGATGGGGATCGCGACTCACAATTTCCGCAGTAAACGCCTCGCAATGTGATGTGTTTACTGAAGTGCGGAAAAGCTCTGCAAAGAGAGCCGTTTGCGTGAAAAGTGTTGTCGCCGCAGAGCCACAACGTGCGGCAGGGTGTTCTGTTTTCTACGGAGGCAGGAATGATCGGCCGGCACACTTGGTCATTGGTGACTGCCGAACGCAAGTTTTTGACGTCGCGGCAAGATCACTGCTCCGTAACGTCTCTGCCAGATGGAGGGCATGAGCATCACACCGGGAAGCGTGGCGTGTTACAGTGCGAGGAGGATTCGCTTCTGAATTGCTCAACTGTTGGCACAGTACGTTTACTTGCACAGACTAACCTACCATCCAAAGCATCGGCGAGACTACATTACAGTATTAATATCAAGCATACAAAACGGAATGTCCATGGTGTTGCTTGCCCTACATAATCCACCTAATTCTGATAAGACACTTTTACATGGAACCAAAAATACTTAAAAAAAAATACGTCGTTCGACCGCAAGAAAAGAAGAGCATCAAAATGAGGGAAATGACACCCCCACTACAGTACCCCTTAGCATCCTTACCACGATCAGGCGAGTATATCGCACTACACTGTATCGCAGAAGCTTAGCATCGCAATCCTCTGGTTTTCGTTTATCGGTAATCCTTTTTGTACTGTCAGTCTGTGCATCTATCCCAGCCGAGCTTCGAAAGCTCTCGCTCGTTCTCAAGATCGATGTCGACAGATCGAGATTTGTATGGTGCAGTCCGATCTCACTTCGTTTCGATGCTTTTGTCGGTGCAGCACGGCAAAGGCCCCCCTGACCCCACGAACCATGCACAATTCCGCGTGTCCGGATGATTATGACAGCAAGGTTGCCGTGTGTGCCGCTCGGTGGACCCCCGCACACTGCTTGCGGGAACAAATCGCAGAATTGGCACCATCGTAGGCAAAAAATGTTGTTCTCTGCGGCTGACCTGTTGCCTTCCTCCACTGCCCCACAATGCCTGCAATCAGACCTCGCCCCTACAACGGGAGTTGCCTCGTACTTTCGAGATTTTTAATCAACGAGGAAGCCGTCATTTCGGAATTTGCCAGCTCTTCGACACAAGCACCGCGACCACATCCCCTCGATGAAGCTTATCGCCACTACCGCTGCCCTTGTGGCTGTTTGCGCACTTGTCGCTTCGATCGTTGCCGCTGATGGAGCGGAAGGCGCCCCGTGGGGCTACAATAACAACGACACGGCCATGGCTAGCCCGGCTAAGTGGGGAGAGCACTACCCTGACTGCGATGGCACCAGCCAATCTCCCATCGACATCGTGTCCTCAGACGCCAAGCAGAACACGAAGGCGAAAAGCACCCTCCGATTCCGCGGAGACTGCCCCTCGTTCAACCTCTCCCAGACCGAGGAAGGTTTTAAGGCAAGCGTCGTCGAAGGTGCGTATCAAGCTATACTCGATCAGTTTGCAAGCATCCAGTACGAGTATTAACTTTCCCTTCGTTTCTTTGCAGGTACGTGCCAGGTGAAGGCAAACGCTGCCAAATACGACTTGGCCCAGTTCCACGTCCACTCTCCTTCCGAGCACACGCTGAATGGAGACCCCCTCGACGGAGAAGTTCACTTCGTCCACAGCAACGCCGACGGTTCCGCCCTCCTTGTGGTCGGTGTCTTCATGGAGATCGACCCCTCCGGTGACACGGACCCGTGGCTGGAGTCGGTTATTGACGGCATCGACGACGTCACTCCCACTTCCCCCACCATGATGAAATTGTACGTTGCATACTTCAAATTCTCAGTTATTCGCGCAGACGAACACTTACGAAATCGTGATTCGCTTATAGGACATCATACTCGGCCCTTGTGAAGAAGAGTGTGCAGGGCGGTAGTCTCTTCAACTACCCGGGAAGCCTCACGACGCCGGGATGTGACGAGATTGTTGACTGGTGGGTCGTCGAGCAGCCAGTCAAGATCTCGGCGAAGGACCTCACTCGTCTTCGCGAAAACCAGGGTGAAATCCAAATGACGGACCATGGAGAAAATGCTCGACCGGTGCAGCCTCTGAACGACCGCACTGTCACCAGTTTTAAGTAGATGTGTCTCCTTCGTTAAATGCAGTACATACCGTGCCTTACCTACGCTGCATATTGAATGTAAATACCAAAGGTTTATAAAAACTAAAATGCTTCATCTACTACTGGCCAACCGAAGAAAAGTTTCGAACGACATCGAGTACATGGTACTAATTATTTTAAAGGGATAATTCCAAAAGGTGACTCGATTTGAAAAATTTCCCAGAATGTGACTCGCTACGGTACTCACCTCCGATTTAGACTTCATGAGTGGAAACTTCACACGAAACTTACAAGCCCCCCCCCCCCTCCCCCGAAGGCCCTAACGCGTCGCGAATGGTGGAGGGGACGACCACGTTGTGTGCACGGGAACAGGTATTGTCTGCATCTGTGTGTTAAGGAAGTCGATATGTGCGCTCGTCGAGAGGGGTCGATCGATGTATGTACGCGTGGAGGGGAGATGGTTCATAGCCCCAGCATGGTGACGGGCATGAGAAGCTGGACGCACTGGCGGTGGAGGATCCGCTATGTGCACCCGTGGGAAACAGGGGAGTCCCCTGGTCGACGCTTTCAACTTGCAGATCTACTTGTCAACTTCTTACTTAAGTATTCATGGGCGCTAATCCAAATACCGTAGCGAGTCACAAGATTTTCAAATCGAGTCACCTTTTGGAATTTTCCCTTTAAAATAACAATGTTTTAATAGAATAACGTGTAAATCATATTATAAATGAAATGCAACTCAAAATGTAAAAAATGGTTTCATGATAACGTTTTTCGCGCGCCCACTTTCTTCCTCACACTACACTTACCTAAAGGAAACTCTCTCAGGAAATTTAGATCGTAGAGTGTGTGTACCTTCTGTAGCTGCATCCTCGGACCGAAGGTATTGCATAGATATCCTTCTACGAAACACACATGAGACCGCGTCAAACAAAATGATACTTACGAACCATTTGGAGTTTTCGAGATAATCGCGTTTGAAGTTGACCAATCAAATTTCGTACCTAATCGGACAACAAAAATTGGAAAGTGAAGAATAACGTGTAAATCATATTATAAATGAAATGGTACTCAAAATGTAAAAAATGGTTTCATGATAACGTCCACTTTCTTCCTCACACTACACTTACCTAAAGGAAACTCTCTCAGGAAATTTAGATCGTAGAGTGTGTGTACCTTCTGTAGCTGCATCCTCGGACCGAAGGTATTGCATAGATATCCTTCTACGAAACACACATGAGACCGCGTCAAACAAAATGATACTTACGAACCATTTGGAGTTTTCGAGATAATCGCGTTTGAAGTTGACCAATCAAATTTCGTACCTAATCGGACAACAAAAATTGGAAAGTGAAAATCACTCGTAGAAAGCGGAAAACACTCTAATGCGCTTGCTTTTATCACGAGCTTTCCGATAATGTAACAGCACGAAAAAATTCTATAATTATTGAGGTCACACGCCATACAAAACAGCACGAAAAAATTCAATAAATATTGAGGTCACACGCCCCATACAAAATCCCGGATTTGGGGGGTAGATAATTTTTTTACACTGGTGTCACTTCTGTCACTTCACGAGTTCTCAGCATTTTGAAGTGTTCAATAGTTCTGTCGATTTATGTGGTTAAATCGCGATTCGTACTTAGGTTCGTAAGCATCATTTGACGCGGTCTCACATTGTCAGGCAGTGCAGCTGAAAGCAGCCTTGCATGAAGACTGAGGAAACAATTGTTCATATCCATGGATAACTTGGCTTGAGCGTTGTTTATAATAGCAACTCGCATGTTCACTCAAATATAAAAGCACATGCTGCACACCCACCTAATGGTCTGGATATTGTGTTAGTCTACCCGACATACGACAGCGTCTAGAGCATGCATTCATGGAGCGTATGGCTCACTCGAACACATGCAACATTTAGAATTCTTCGTACCAGAATACAGAGCCGTCGTGCACTCCAAAACTCGCGAGGAGTCTACGCAAAGGAGCCGCATACTGTAGCCATTTTGATGCATCACAAGTCTCATAGTAATCATCACCGTGCTTGAAATAATACATGTCAGTTGAAGGCAATGTTGCTTGTTACCACCAGCAGGTTAAGCGAGAGTAGGGAACTCTTTGTGGCTCGGGGACAAGACGATAGGAGTGTCCTGGAGTCCGTTAAAAGCATACGCAATGCCGGAAGTGAACCATTTGGTTTGCCAAGCTCGTCCTCCCTATACCTTTTGCTCCAAAACAATAGGCATGCAACGGGAGAGCGTTGCCGCGAGCGAGTCTGCCTCTCTGTGTAGGCCAGCCATAAGAAACTCGTCACGATGGAGGCCCCACCGAGAAGGCGCAGGACGCTAGTGGTGGTTGCTATCGTGGCGTTTATCTACCAGGCAATCGAGCTGTGTATCGCGCAGGAAGTGTCTTCAGCCTCCTCGTCGTCAGGAGCTTGGTCATCGTCCACTGGCTCCGAAGTTGGCTTTGTCCCCGTTACAACAGTCGCGGAGGAGTTGGCTCAGGAATGGTTCACCGAGAACTTTTGGGACAACATGACGCAGTTGGCCGTTGGCGTGGACTCGACCCTGAAGAACTTGTCCGCCAGCGACGTGATTTGCAGTGGCATGCCATCGCTCCAGCGACGTTCCGATGAAACTCTCCCCAACTTCGGCTGCCCCGATATTTTCACGGCGATCGACGCGTCATGCACGTGTCTGGCCAGCGGCTACAACGACACTGACACGTGGGAATTTCGAGTGGCACAGCGTAGCGTCGACAGCGAGTACCCAGCCAAACTCACTTCCGCGGACGTTCTGCATGTCGACGCTATCAGGACGATGTTGGTGCCGCCGACGCTCAAGACACTGTACGTTTGTGTGAAATATGGTTGTTTGCAGTGCCTTCATACTAACTGATGCGATTCTGTGTGCAGTCGTATTGTCGGAGAAGGAAGTTCGCCACAGGACATTCAATTCGCGCCGGAAGATAGACGCGTCCCTGGCACTGCGTTACCTGTTGCCATTAGCCCCAACGACTCGATCTCCGTATCATCCGTGTAAGCACTGTTTTCAATTGTGAGTTGGGTGGTAGATACCCGAGCTAAATCGTCGATGTTACAGGGAAATTATCAACATCAACATGTTCTCAGTCACGCTCTCCGCGTCCTCGTTTCTGCCGCCGACAACGACCAATCTGTGAGTGCAGATTGTGAGCATTGGCATAAACCATGGTCTGACAAACACTGTCCCCGCTTGTGTGCCTCGTAGGACCCTGCGAAACTGCAACTTGTTTGGCTTTGGCTTCCGTTTCTTCGACGGAGTGACGGGCCTTAAGTACTTGTAAGTTATCAAGAGGCAAAAAAAGTCGCCCGATCATGCCCTAACATTTCATGTTTTTCCGGCCGTTATGAACAGGGATCTATCATCGAACTCGTTGACTATTCCTTACGCTGGATCGACTACCCAGAGCACTTGCTCCAATGAGTTCTGCATGATTGAAACATTGTACGTGGTCGAAGCATGACCTGGACGCCTCCGCTTCTGTGCTAACGACCCTCTTCTCCGTGGTCTTCTATTGCAGGAATCTCACGAACAACAGCCTGACCGCGTTCCCTACCGTGGTATTCAACATCGACAATCTACAGGAGCTGTACGTGATTCTGTAACATCATGAGAACGTCCTCAGTTAGTCTGACGTCAACCTCATTATCCCCTCCAGGTACATTGCTCAGAACGAAATCACGGACTTCAACATCAGCAACTCAACCTTCAACGCCATCAAGAACTTGGCGGCTTTTGAGTCTGATCAACCGGATCCAGCGGCCACATGCCCATGCGGAACGTGGCAAACAGCGCACAACTCGCGGTTTTGCGTTGCCAATAGCACAATCTCAACTCCAGGTACGCTCGCGATCATCGCTCCTTAGTCTAGTCAACTGCAGTGCCAAGCTAACAACACTGTGTGGATTCTTTTTGCCTCGGCAGAAACAAGTTCAGGGACGTGCACCGAATGCATCCTCTACGTTAGTATCATCGGCGGCTGCGTAGTGGTGGCACTCATAGTGCTGCTGTTATGGCAACGAGCCCGCCTTCGTCGACGAGCTTCTATACCCTCGGCTGAGTCCTCTCCTTCGAGCTACTACCTCGCCCGGAGCGGTGGCGAGACTGCAAACTTCCAGTCGTCAGACAAAACCTCCACCGACGCGTTACTGGAGGACCCGATCATCGTCACGAACCGTCTCAACTACAAGGAGATCAAGCTGGGCAAGTGTCTAAGCCGCGGCGGCTTCGGCCTCGTCTTCGTCGGGCAATACAAGGGCCGCCAGGTCGCCGTGAAGAAGATCCGACCCGACCGCAGCCTCGACCCGAGGGACGTCAAGGCCTTCCTCAAGGAGATCATCCTCATGGCGGAGCTGCACCACCCGCGCATCGTCGAGTTCGTGGGCGTGGCTTGGGACAACCTCAAGCACTTGTCCGCCGTCTCCGAGTTCATGGAGGGCGGAGACCTTCGACACGTGCTGCGGAGCTTCAAGCGGCAGGGCTGTCCGCTGTCCTGGAGGAGCCACAAGGCCGTCATCGCGCTGCATATCGCCGAGGCCATGCAGTATCTGCACTCACACGCCCCCAAGGTGATCCACCGCGACCTCAAGTCCAAGAACGTGCTGCTGAACCGCCACCTGGAGGCCAAGCTCACGGACTTTGGCGTCTCTCGAGCGCAGTACTCGGTGCAGACCCACGCCATGACGGCAGGGATTGGGACGTCCTTCTGGATCGCGCCCGAGGTTCTGCTGGGTCGCGACTACAACGAGCAGGCTGACATCTACTCGTTCGGCGTCGTGCTGTCGGAGATCGACACCGACGACTACCCGTACTGGAACGACGCCAACCGAGACGGAGCGCGGGGCAAACTCGAGGAGGCCGACATCCTCCGCCAGGTGGCCAAGGGCAACAAGCGGCCGCAGTTCTCGCCCAACTGCCCCGCCGCCATCATGCTGCTGGCCGAGAGCTGCCTGCAGAGGGACCCCAAGGACCGACCGACCGCCGCGAGTATCGTCGACACGCTGCAGCAGCTTCTGAGCTCGAGTCTCGCGCCCAGTCTGTCCGACTCGGAGTCTTCTGCGGCATCGGGGTCTGCGTGGACTGCAGACTCTAGACAATAGATCCATGTGTTTGTATGTGTACGTATGTGTATGTAAGTGTACGATAAGTCCCCCAACATGTCAATAGAGTGAATTACCATTGTTGTCAAGGACAGACAGTAGCACCGTACATTGGTGCGGTGTCCGTGAGGCTTTGAGGCGGAAAGCCAGATGGAGAGATATCCCACCTCCTCTATGCTTTTGGGTCCAGCGGAGACTGAGACGCTCTCTGGCTGTCGAGCCTGAATCCGTCGACGCCCCAAAGCAGACTCGCGTCCGGACTCCTCAGATTGATAGTCGGCCTCAAAGAGACTTAGTCTGCGATAGTCGCCGAAAGAGGCAGCGCTGCTTCCATGACGGTCGACCGCCGCCACTGCAGCTTCG
The DNA here is from genome assembly GCA_024679175.1 of Phytophthora cajani. Taxonomy (NCBI): domain Eukaryota; phylum Oomycota; class Peronosporomycetes; order Peronosporales; family Peronosporaceae; genus Phytophthora; species Phytophthora cajani. The sequence continues at coordinate 15,975 of JAIKVG010000064.1, forward strand.
TAACGCTTTGCTGGTTGCTGTGGCTGTGGATTGGCGCAGCAGCTCAGAGCTCGTCGTCTTCGCTGTCGTCGTCGTCGTCTGGTTCAAACACTTCGACTGCGACGGAGGCTGGGGACGTGACGCTGGCGGAGGTGCTGGCCCAGGACTGGTTCGAGGCCAACTCGGACGCGAACGTGACGTATCTGGCTGTGGGGGTAAACTCGGCGCTCTCCAACATCTCTGGCAGCGACGTCATCTGCGGGAAGGGCGTGCCATCGCTGCAGCGGCGGACGCCGAATGAGCTTCCCAACAGCGGCTGCCCTGCCATCTTCACGGCTCTGAATGGGTCCTGCACGTGTCTGCCCGAGTACAACAACTCTGAGTCCTGGGAGTTCTTCGTGACGGCAAGGACCTCGGAGGAGGAATACGACTACCCGCTCACGATGAACGCGACGGATGTGCTGTCCATCGACTCGATTCGAACGCTCTTGGTGCCGTCCACCGTCGTATCGATGTAAGTATCATCGACCTGCGCTAAATCTTGCAGTTCGCTCATTTTTGACATTCTACTGTAGATCGATTACAGGCGTGGGGGAGGAACCTCAAGCGATCTCATTCGTGCCGCAAGACGTCGACTTGCCAGGATCCGACATCCCCATCGCTGTGAATGAAGCGGATACTAGCGACGCCACCTCCATTACCGCCGTGTGCGTACAATTTTATTATTAATATTATTATTACCTCAGGCTAACTTTTTCCTGCTACGTAGGCGCCTAGAAAACATCGACATGTCCTCGGTGGTGCTGAACGTCGGCTACTTCTTCCCAGCCACTACTCTTAACCTGTAAGACGTAGGTTCATGCAACCTGGGGCTCTTGGTCTAATGCTCTGGCTGATATTATGTGGATTGTGTCGCTAAAGGACAATGCGGAACTGTGGGTTGGAGAAGTTTGGCTATGACTTCTTTCAAGGGCTCAACTCTATCGAATATCTGTGCGTACGTCGGTGTTTTTCGGACCTGGAATGGAGACTGAAGGCTAATACTTTTTGTATGTTTGTTGGGCTCGTAATGGACGAGCAGCGACCTGTCGGAAAACAATCTAGCTACGGCATATGCCGGCAACACCATCGGCAAGACCTGTACAACTACATTCTGCGCAGTCCAAATTTTGTAAGTTCCGTACTTCCATTTTTGTTTTATTTTATTTTTCTAACACTATGCTGTGTGTGGGGAGCAGGAATCTAACCGGGAATGTGCTGACAAGTTTTCCTTCGGTTGTCTTCAACCTCGACGACCTCAGTGAATTGTAATAAGACACTCTGGAGTAGAGGATTTAGATATTCAGGTTGCTGACCCTTTGTGCATCGTTTGCCCAACAGATACATTCGCAACAACAATATTACGGACTTCAACGTCAGCGCTTCCGTCTTCAGTTCTATCTCGGCTCTGCGGGCGTACGAGTCGGACCAGCCAGCCGAGTCGGCTACGTGCACTGGTGGCACGTGGCAAATCGCACACAATGTCCCATTTTGTGTCCTCGACGCCTCCACAGCAACTGAGGGTACGCTTCATCAAATTGCATTTGTTTTGCACGTTCGTCGCATTAATTACCTGTTGCTTTATGCATTCTTCTTTTACTAGATTCATCAAGCAGCACCAGTTCCCTGGTCTACGTTGCCATTGCAGCTGGAGCCGTCGTAGTGATGCTCTTGATCATTTTTGTGTGGATGAAGTGGGGTCCTCGATCGGACGAAGAGCGTCTGTCCTCCTCCTCCAAGATCGACAGCACCAGAGTGTCCAACTTGGATGAAACAAGGCGGGAAGTGAATCGAGCTTTGCTCGAGGACCCAGTGGTTGTGACCAACCGCATCGAGTACAGGCATCTGAGACTCGGCAAGTGTATCAGCAAGGGCGGCTTCGGATTGGTGTTCACGGGGGGAGTACAGAGGCCGTCGCGTGGCCATCAAGAAGATTCGCCCAGATCGCAGCGGAGACGTGTCGGAGATTGAGGTCTTCCTCAAGGAGATCATCATGATGGCGGTGCTGTATCATCCGCGCATTGTCGAGTTCATCGGAGTGGCCTGGGACAACTTGCGCCACCTGGCAGCGGTGACCGAGTTCATGGATAATGGCGATCTTCGCGAAGTCCTCTACACTTTCAAGGAACGGGGCTCGCCCTTGTCGTGGCAAACACACAAAGCTTCTATTGCGCTGCATATAGCCGAGGCGCTCGCTTATCTGCACTCGCAGCGCCCTAAAGTGATTCACCGCGATCTCAAGTCCAAGAACGTGCTGCTGAACTTGTATTACGAGGCAAAGTTGAGCGACTTTGGTATCTCGCGCAAGCGGTACGACATGGAGACGCACATGACGGCGGGGGTGGGCACTTCATTTTGGATTGCACCTGAAATCCTGCTCGGTCGCGACTACGATGAGCGCGCCGACGTTTATTCGTTCGGTGTGGTCCTCTCGGAGATCGACACGGACGACTACCCGTACTGGAACGACAACAACCCTCACGCAGCTCGCGGCAAGATCCAAGAGGCCGAAATCTTGAGCCAAGTCGCCGAGGGCCACATGCGGCCGGAGTTTTCGGTGGATTGCCCCGAGGAGATACTGGTTTTAGCAGACGCGTGTCTGCAGAAAGACCCGCGGAACCGACCGACTGCAGCGGAGATCGTGACGATCCTCCAGAACTTGATTCATCCTTCACGCCGCAGGTCATCGTCGCAGATGTCCGACGACTCGGGATCGATTTGGTCGGTTGAAAGCCCCAGCAATATCATTCTGTAGCTTCAATTTGGCGAGAATATAACGCGCAATTGTCTCGATTTTTTAAAGTAAATAATGACATGATCCCTCGATACTACACTTGGAGGCGCTGTTCGCCCGCATATTAATGGAGAGCCAAGCCCCGAACAAGTACATATAGCAGCATGTTTCTGTGCAGCATCGGAGGAAACGCTCCTTCTTGTCTTCGGTCTCGTAGTGCGAAACCCTTTTTGGGAACGAATTCTGAGGTCACGAGCGAAAGAAACCGCTTTTTGCCGACGACACTCTCGAAATACTAACCCACAATTTGGAGCAGTTCGTTCATATTGAACGATTAAAAAGGGAACGTTATGAATAGGTGCTAGTGGGTTTAGCGTGTTGCAACGGTAGCCGCGTTTTGAGATTTTGAGATAGGGTGACATGGCTTCAAAGACAGTCGATGGTCGATGGTCGCTTAGCTTTCCTTGCACCAGGGTCAATGCTGCATGCCCCCTCCCCTCCCCCGCCGCACCGAGGTTCTGATGCATCGTATTGAAGTATGCTTTCGCTTTGTGCGTCTTGCCGAAATCACGTCTTCACTCTCGACTCTCGATCTCTGGATGTCCACCGTTTCCAGACAAGAGCCTACATACTCCGATGGCCTCTATTGTTAGGATGCGAAGCTCTAAAGTATTGCTAGCCACGGGATGTGGCTTTAAAGCGCCTCATCTCGTGGCGCTGGCGTTACTATGGAAGTAGCCATTCGCTGATACAGGGCGATATACTGAGGTTGCGTTGCCAAACGAAATGGTGTTCAACAGTTTCAGGATAATTAATAGTGCTGTGCGTTTGCCAGAGGACGCAACGGCCACTTCCACTTTTCAATCCAGCAGCACTCGCCCCGGATCCCACGTCGAGCAGCCAGCCAAGGGGGTCATTTCTAGTCCCAGACAAGACTCCTGCACAAGACCAACGGCAAATAACGGACGTAAACGACCCAGTTGAGCTCCTTCTCAAGCTATTCTTACAAATGTTAGCAGTTTCTGCTAACACTACACTGTTCGGAGTCCCGCAGTAGGTTGTGAGCCCCTGGGCCCTGAGACATTCGCCATTTTGCAGCGAACTTGGACATTTACCTGTCTCCCGAGTCTGCCGTTATGAATCCGCAGTCCCATTGCCCGAACTCAGCCAGAGTGAGCCCTCCCAGAAATCCCTCGAGAAACCAGGAGCACGCTGACCCCTTCGTGGTCCTCTCGGCCCAAACTTCGACCAATGTCTTCGCTCTAGAGCCAACTGTGGTCACGACAACCAGATCCCGGGCCCTCAAGTGCGCTTCTGTTCAAGGCCAAGACCCGCTCACTGCTCTCGATCTTCTGACGGCCGAGTCTCCGATCGCAAACAGTTCTCAGAAGCGAGTCTTGCCGACCTCAGTCGCGCTAATGATGACCAGAGGCCAGAGTCCGTCCATTCTAGAACGCTACGCTCAAACCATCCCGCTGTCGGCATCGTGCCAAAGCGTCCAAAAGCGTTGTCTGTTCCCAGACTGCACCAAGATGTCCGTGAGCAAGGGGCTGTGTCGAGGTCACGGAGGCGGTCGTCGATGCCACTTCGCCGGGGGTTGCACCAAAAGTGCTCAAAGCCGCAGCATGTTCTGCTGGGCACACGGTGGAGGCCAGCGCTGCGATGTGGACGGCTGCATGCGATCGCGTAAGACCAAACACTTCTGTGTCGCTCACATGCATCTCGAGGCTGAGGACATCAGGGGCGACCAGCTAATTGCTGGCAAAAACAGTCGAGCACCTCGCACCCGGCGCAGTCGCTACGTCCCAGTGCCCTCGCGAACTCATCGTCTGCCTTCACAGAGATTGCTTCCCAGTCTGGGTCAAGCGCTGAGTGCTGCGTCACTTTCACTTCCGAGCTTCCCCATTCTCCCTCAAGTTCGAGCTCGCTGCATTGATGAATGAAACTAGGCCGGCTCCGGTAGAACTGAACAACAAACAACAAAAATATTTACCAGGTTAGTAAACAGCAAAATGGGACTGAGATCTCAACGTACAATACGTGGAGCGGCAGACTCCACACGAATAGATTTATACCTTATTCACTAGTTCCCGGCCAGGACCGGAACTCACTCTTATAACGCGAGGTGAGGGGCGCTGGGGGTGAGGGCGTCGTCGTCGCGGAAGTCCACACCGTTTCGGACGAGTATTGCGTTGGCACCGTGCGCAGCAGCGCCTCATTAAGGCTGGGCAGCTGCAGCGCAGGCGGCGGGATACCAGACACCTCTCCGGCGTACTGGTGGTGTTGGCTGGTGTACTTGCGTTGCTCGTGTAGGAGGTACTCCCCCGACGGCATCCGCCTGTTCTCTTTGTTGTGGGCGGCCGACAAGCTACTGTCGCAGGAGACGGTGGACTGGCGGCCGATGCTGTCGTCCGAGTCCGCACTAGTGTATGAACTGGAGGAGGTCTTGGACTTGGACGCAGCCTTCGCGGCTTTTGCGGGCACCGGCTTGGGCGCATTGTCCAAGTCCGGCATGGGGACCGTGAGCTCCATCTCCACGTGGTCCACGCAGAATCGCTTAGTCTTGCGGCTGCGGCGGCAGTTCGGCGCCTCACAACGTTTGCCGCCTCCATGGGCCCAACAGAACGGGCTGCGACTCTGCGCGCACTTGGTGCAGCCTTGGTGTTGACACCGCCGACCGCCTCCATGACCACGACACCGTCCTTTACTGACGGCGATCTTCTTGCAGCCTTCAAACGAGCACTGCTTGGCACCGCAGCCTGTGAGTAGAGCGCGGGCTAACGACGGCGCGATCTCATCTTTACCCACCGCTGTAGAGGTGGAAGTGGAGGTAGATGCGACCGGCGTCTCAGGCGTCGACCCACGCGTCCTCTTCTTTCCGCTTGCCACAGTCTCCGCTTCAGCCCTCGGCGGCGACCGCAGTCGAATCTGATGCACTCCGGGGGGCGACGCCGACGGCACCGGCATCGGTGCCGGTGGCGTCCTCAGCCCCGAATTTAAGATCTGGCCGCGCGTGGCCCAGCTCCTCTGCTCCTCCTCGGCGTAGCTGGAGATCTTCATGGCTTGGAAGGCCGCTTGTTGCTCCGCCGTCATGCGGTCCGGAGACGGCATGCCGCCGTACGGACGACGGATAGGGGCCGGAGGCGCTTGGTAGTACACTGGCTGCTGCTGCTGCTGTTGTGTGTAGCCATTGGAGGCTGGGGCCGCGCTGGGGCCGTCCAAAAACTTGCCCACGGCGCGGAACAGGCGCTCACGCTCGTCCCCTTCGGCCACGGAGGACGCGCG
>JAIKVG010000065.1:0-21984 GCA_024679175.1 Phytophthora cajani
AGCCACTGCATTACGTTTTGGCACACTACATGGCGTCCAGTTCTCCGGTGGAGAGCACCAATTCGGCAAAGATTAGCGAAGGCTCTTGATGGCTCTGTACAATGAAGATATACAGCCCTACTTGTTTGCGTATTTCATTCCTGGTTTCGAAGTCAACAAGCACTACAAGTACATCATGTATGCTGTTGAACTAGCTTTCGTTCAAACCGTTTAGAAAGCGCAAGGAGCAACTCTAAAACCTCTAAAACGGGTCGCACTACTGCCCGACGGATCTCAAGCTAAACCAGTTTGGGCCTTTGAACATTTGTATGATGGAACGACACGTGTTAAAACAGTAGATGGACTCCGATGCTTACCACACTACCTCGTATCGTCGAGAAACACTACCTGTACTCAAGTTAATATAATAGCTGTCCTCCCAGCCTCAAGCAACGCCCCTTGTTAATCCGTAATACCGGTAGAACTATAATAGCGAACTACATGTAATAATCGGACAATTAACTTTGCGTGATCATTTTCGATTAGACCCCCTGTGTCCCACTAACAAACACCAACTACTAACCCATCGCGCTCCTCAACTAAGGTTTTGGTCGCTCGAGTCGTAGGCAGAGGTCACTGAACTCTGCCTGCCGGCTGGGGGGGCCTGACCTGAGGTCAGGCATCCCAAGGCCCTCCCGATTGCTACGCCATAGCCCACGTACGTCAACACCAACGCCAGGACCTACTCATAATCTGCGCTTGTCATGGCTATTGACGCGGCGAATAGAGGCCCCACCTTCGCTGCAGGTGTCAACGCCAAGCAGGTAGAAATCATCGTCTCCGAATTGAGTCAGTGGGGCAGACGTACGAGCTCACGTGCAGCAGGAGGGACAGCATCACGTAGACAGTTAAGTACACTCTTTAGTGACGCACAACACTCGCTGTATCAGATACGCTTTGTAGGCCGCGAAGAACAAGGAAATGCACAGCCAGCGATTCCGCAGATGAGCGCAGAGACACTGGGGCCGATTCCCTTCTTGTGGGTGAGCTGAGATCTCGTTTTGAGCTTAGAACGAGTTGACATCTAAAGCAGTGCAGATAGACCTCGTAGAGGAAGGTGAAGGTGAAAGCTTAGCGTAAACGAGTATCCTTACTTCTTCCTGGACAATATTGATCAATTTGTACAGTGGAGATTGCCCGACAGCAAGCTCTCAATATTGCAAGAGCACAATTGTTCCGCGATCATCACACTCTGCTTGAGCTGCACCCTGCCGACTGCGCTCGCCAAGTGCGCCACCAAAGATCTGCCCATTTGGCAAGACCCACCTCCCATCACCACTATACCGCTCTGTGCTCTACCTACGCTTTCTCATTATGTTTGGTCATACCTTCTGATGACAATGGGGTGGAGAAATCGCTCACTCACCGATTTCGAACTCGTCGATAATATCTCGCAGCCATCCTAGATCCACTTTCACCTCCTCGCTTTCGTGACCGACCAACGACGTTGGGATGGCTCCTCCGCGGTAGAGTGCTTCGACAGGAATGCTGAAGTATCCAGCTTCCTTCCTGGCTAGGTCAAACTCGTCCTCACTAAACGTGTTATCATCGATGCGCTGGAAGATCATGACTCGTCGCTCTGTCCCGTAGATTCTGATTCCAATGGCGACCTGAACGGCAGTGGCTGGGATCATGTAGCTCTGCAGCTTCTTCTCCAAGTGGGACCAGGATTCCGTATACGCTGCGTGCACTACAACGTTCGGCAGGCCGCGACGTACGGCGTGACGAGGCTCTAAAGCAGCATCAACGTTCTGGAGCCGATTCCCATGTCGCAGCGTTGGCGACGGAGACGTCAGCATCGTCTCGGACAGCTCTTCATCGTCTCCGATGCGGACGATCTCTCGTCGAATCTCGCTGATGATCTCACTCACAGCGAGGGTCTGAACCGCAGTCGGAAAATAATACAGAACCACGCGGCCACTGTCCGCAGTTAATGGCTCGTAGTCCCACAAGCGGAAATCGTCGTCGTCTTGGTGATCTTCGACCCACGCGCGAAAGTCGTCGCGCGAGATTTCCTCGAACAAAACCACAGGACGACAGGCCTCCACGTCGTCACCTTTTTCGTCCGCTTCGAAGCGCTGGTAAAGCTCTTCTCGGACGCGATCAAGGCGCTCGATATCAACGTCGCTCATCTTCTGCCCCCAGCACTCGAAGGAATATTAAACACTGAGCCTTACTTACGCACCTTCCTCCGTCCTATCTTGGTGACGTGCTGCAAAGAATTGGTATCGAGCGAGCACAAAGACTAACGCTATTAGGCTAGAGCATAAGAAAACAAAGCTCATCCCGAATCCAATTTCACCCCGTTGCACAATCCACCATAACTAAGCGACCAAGCAAAAGGTAAGCACTCGAAGTGGAGAGCACAGCAGCCAGCAGATTTTGAGGCGCTTCGCTTTACTAGAAACCTCGTCAATGGAACGACGTGGTGTCGTCACGCCGCTACCTTCCTTCCAGTACGTACGTAGGGTTCACCTGGTCTTTTGGTATGTAGCCGTGCTGCCTTGACAGCCGTGCCGCATGGTACAATTCAACATGGCATGGCTGATTAATCGATCGAGGTAAAGCTTGCCGGCAGGGCAAGACCAAGCAGCTCCCGGTCTCATACCGGTGCAGCAGAGTGCGCACTTCAACATGGTCGCTCGAAAGCCGTCATCGTCTGCGACATGTGTGCACCGTCAGATGATTCGTCAAAAATGCGAGTTGTATCAGAAAGTCGTCACCCTTTTCTACCTGTGAACAGCTCACTTCCTGCAACAATCATTCCAGCACAATTAACCCACCAATCAGCGCGTTTTCCTTTGCCCCAAAATGTAACAGTTCCCTTCTTGTAACCCAAGGGAGAAAGCGGCGAAGAAGCTTGCGCACTCGGCCGCTCTCCAACGCCCCGTACGCCGCTCCCAGGGCGTCTCCAGCCCCCGTTCACGCCGTGTCAGCACCACAAGACCCCACTCTACCCGTTGCTCGCGTTGGCCGCGTCGTCAGCGCCCGTTTAGCGGCTGCAGGAGGCTCGAGAAGGAGAAAACGGACAATCTGTAACGTTGAAGCCGGTAAAACCTAGCTTTTAGCGTTTAATTCATCAATTTTACACCATGGAGGCGGTGCGCAAGCGCCCGCAGCGCGCTAAAGCCGCCAAGAAGCAGCCCAAGGATACGCAGAGCGATGACGAAGACGTGCAGGCGGCCATCGCGGAGCTGGACGCCATCCAGGAGCCTGCAGCCTCGGACAGCGAGATCCGCCGCAATGAAGAAGACCTGATGGCTCTATTACAGGGCTCTGATGGCTCTAAAGAGCAGGAGCTGCTGGTAGCTGAAGGCGCAGGCTCGCAGCCTCCTCACAGAGACGGAGACCAGGCTGAAGACGAGAGTAAAGACACAGGAAACGCCCTTGAGACGGACTCTGCAGCTGCTCAGGCGACGGCAACGCCACCATTGATACCAGTGCTGGATGGAGCCATTTCCGCGCCCTCAGCTCCTCTTTTTGACGACGAAGAGAGTGACGAAGCGTTGGTGGCCCTTCCGCCGCGGTTGCCGCTGCAGCCGAAGCCCAGTGCCCCGCCTCCTCCTCCGCTGCCAGTTCGACCGTCGATGCCTCGTGCTTTCCATGAGATTACAGTGCCTCCAGGGATTGACGTTGCTGCTCCGTCGGCGCCGCCGGACTTTGAAGATGAAGTGGAGGTGGCGGAGCACACGAGCACGACTCCATCGGCGCCGTCACTGTCGCCGATGACGTCCAAGAAGCTGCACAAGGTGGTGGCATCGCCGCGGAATCCAGAGAAGTTGAGTCCAGTGGCGAGGATGCCGACAAAGACGGCGGCGGCGGAGACGTCTGTGGAAGGCGCCACTGCGGCGGTGAGGAGCTCGTTTGCCAAGTCCCACTTGTCGGAGAGAAAAGCTGGAATGCATAGTCTTTACCCCTCGATGCCGAGTGAAGCATCGAAAGCAACAGAGTCGACTACGCAGTCGAAGGAAGCAGAAGGAGATGGAGCAGAGACCAGTTACGAGCAGCTTTTGAAGAAGAAGCACATTCGGGTGAAGTTAGAGCCGTTCATCAACTATGAGATGAACCTGATGCGAGCCGAGGCGTCTCAAAAGCGCCAGGAGATGAAGATGCGGCACATTGAGACCAACAAGGGCGAGCTGTACGCGCGGGTAGAGCGTTACTTGTTTTCCGAGTACATTCTACACAATGCTGCGTCGACAATGGACGAGTACAAGCAGAAGATTGATGTGCTGGTCAAGAAAGGTAAGAAACCTGCGTATGCATCTGCAATTATTCGATGACACTAAAATTTGTTCTTGCTGGTGTTTGACCCAGTTTGGACGCTCGAAAAGAAGCGGGTTTCTTCATCAAAGCGATGCGGTGATAACGTGGAGATTGAGCAGCAAATGGAATTCCATACTGCAAAGCTGGAGTCTGTCCAGCTCGAAAAGCTGAAAGCGCATCTGGACAAGCTGCGGCAACTACGTACAGTCGAAGCATCGATGCACACATTTGACCGCGCCATAGCGTTCTTTCACGTGGAGCAGTACTTGAACAGCGTGCTGCAGGAACCGAACCTTGTGGCTTTTCTCAACAAGATGAGCTCTTCTTGTGGCGGCACCAGTGATATTGACGACTTGGATCTCGTACCGGAGGGTGCTAACTTTTACGAAGCGCTACCCCAAGGATCATCTCTTGCGTCGTCTGTGGATCACTTGAAGTACTGCTTGGACGTGCTGATCTTCTTCGAGAAGAAAGTGACACTAGGGGAAGAAGGAGTATTTGGTCGGGTACCGCAGTCTTTTTACCGTGGAGAGCTGGTCTGGCACAGTAATCACGCTAAGATGCATTACAGTGCTGCTGGCGGTGGGGGGATGGAGCGAAAGATCAAATGCTACGCCTGCGGCAGCTTGAATTCTCCCATGAAAGCAAACCAATGGTGTAAATTGTGCGAGAGCTGTGACGTGGTTCTCTATCTTCCTCCATCATCCGTATCCACAAAATCAAACGAATGGTTTACGAGCGTTCTGCGCTTCCGACAGTCGCTGCAGAAGTGGATTTCGACATGTCTGCAGAGTCTTTTGCGAGCTAAGTCACTGCAAAATATGCCGTATCTACTGATGCACGTGATGTATTTGCCTCGGATCTCAACGGACGAGCGGTCGTGGTTTCTAAGATTTCTCCAGTTCCCGCGTGCGATGGTCCGGACAGATGGGTCGCTGAGGAATGAGTGGAGCGAAGATTTAGTGGATCACTACATCGCCATGCTGCATTTGGTGTTCCATCCTGAAAAGTTGCGGCGGACGTCGATGATTGTATCTAGCGCACCGCCAAATGGTACAAAAACTCTAAAAAGCGCGGATGTTGGAATGGCCGATGGTAAAGGTTTGGTGTCTCCCGAGTGGGTGCTGTTGGAGAACCCTGAAATGCTGGATCGCTATTTTCTATCTGATGAAGATTTCGTGGCGGTGCTGAACCAATTCCCCAACACGTTTGCTTTCGAGCAGTTATTCCGGTGCACCTCAGACGTAAAGAAGTGTTTCAGTCGAGCGCTAACATTGGTGCTGGAGCTCACGCACAGCTTACGCGCGTTTCAGGAGTTCGAAAAGTTGCCTACACGAATCGCGCAACTGCTTGGGCAATTACTGGCTGATGCGTCGGAGCTGCCCGGGTCAGGTCGACCAAACGACTCGGGAATGAAGGATGCTGTGTTTTACCCGACGCTGTTTGATCAGTTGTTTCTAACAAGCTTGCATGGACTCATGGCGGCCGACTGCAATCGTGTGGCGTGGAAGAGTCTGCACTTGTTCCCTTTCGGCTCGTTGTCTGATCTAGCGAAGTGGGACGTATTAGCCCTGCTACTGTTCAACCTCCACAGTATGCCACTCCAAGCGAAAACAGCATCGGGATGGATGCAGTTTATCGGGAAACCAAAAGTCTGCACTTGTTCCCTTTCGGCTCGTTGTCTGATCTAGCGAAGTGGGACGTATTAGCTCTGCTACTGTTCAACCTCCACAGTCTGCCACTCCAAGCGAAAACAGCATCGGGATGGATGCAGTTTATTGGCAAGCCAAGTTCGCAGGACGTTGACACTGGAGCGTTGGCGCGCCAGCATTTGTATGACTTGATTGAGTCCGACACAGAGAGCGCCATGTATCTGCTGAATGCAGTGGCCAGTTTGGCTGCATCGTGTCGTCCGTCGTCCGAGAAGAATCGCGCTACTGAGCGGAATGATCTGGTGTCCGTTGCAGTGCATGAATTGTTTATGGCCGGCTACACTGTGGAAACTTGTCAGCACGCACTAGGTGAAAATGGCGAGCGGGCAGCAGGACCTCTCAGTACTATTTGCTTGGCACACCCTTGGGTTTTATCGCTTTTGATCACACTTCTGTTCAAGTATCACGAGTGCGCTGCAACCTGGATTCACGTGTTTGAAACGTTCCCGATCAATCGTTGGATGCCGACGGCTCAGGATTTGCTGAATCTTCAAGAGTGGCTACTTCTTGAAGACACCTCAGCACCTCGAAGTGCTCTAGCTCGATTCCTTCTGGACCATATCAACTGGGAATACGACGTAAAGCATCAGCGTTTGTTTACTGACGCCATGCTTCATCGCCAAGTGGCGCTCATGGTTGCTGAGGCGTTAGTTCTATACAAGACGCGAAAGGAGCGGGCAAGCGATCCTGAATCAGCCATCGTCTTGTCTGGAGGAGGCTCCCCGCAGAAGCTGGAGGTGACTTCAATCGCCAAGTCCATTCGCCGGGCATTATGGCTGGGTGAAGCAGTGGATTTCGAGAAGTGGTGCTGGAAACTAATGCTGAAATTGCGATTTTACTCACCCAAGACGCGTGAACCCCTGCTACCGCTCATCGATCTTCGCCACGATCGGTCGCGTGAAGCTCTGACGCTGCGCCGTTGGTTTGCTGGAGCATCAGTGTTGCGTGTTTTGCCTTCACGCAAAGTTTTCCCGTTTTACGCGTCGCTAGAGGAGGAGGTAACTCACTTTGGGCACAGTGACAGCCTACAACGAAGCGCGCCAGAAACTGTACTTGGTGGTAGCACTGGAGCTCCAATTCAACAAGAGGCCCGCATGCTTTTGACCCCGCAAAACCCCAAAGGACTGGTTGGAGGGGATATTAACTCGACAGTTGCGGCCACTGCTGCTCCCAGAACAGAGCCTATTGTGGCGTATGTTATCTGTCAGATGACGACTTTCGTGTTCAGCGACCGCCTCGACCGCTGGGAGCCTTTGCTAGTACTCTTGAAAAGCGAGTTCTTCCCTGCTGCGATCAAAGTGCTTGAGAACTTGTTCCCGATCTTGTCACGACTGGATAAGACGAAGGATTTTTCGAGCAGTTCGTGCACATCTGCATCACCACCGCAAGCCGAAAGCGAGAATGAGTCTAAGACAGCTACATCAAACAGCGAGGATGACGCGGAGGCAGCTCTATCTTCTGACGAAGTCGAAACTGAAGAAGAAGGGCAGACTCAGCATGGTGGCGTTTTCATGGAGATCGACAACGAGTTGGAAATTTGCATGGCAGCAATGCAAGCTCTATCAACCGACGAGTTGCTGAGCCTGCTGAACTCTCTGCACGAGTTTTCGTACATCAACACAGACGAACTGCATCGCATGCAAGAAGTTCTCAACAAGGGCTACATTGGTGGGTGGGAGAGCACAGCTAAAGACCGTATTTTGGCAAAGCTTCGCTTTGTGCGAGAGTGCAGTCGGTACTTGCACCCGGTTGTACTGCCCGCACTTATTAACGAGTGTTTCCCTCAATCGAGTCCTGTATCAGTCACAACTTCAGCATTGTTTCACGGAGCGATGTCGTGGATTTCGTCGGCGTTAGGCGGCGAAAACAGTACGGGGGCATTGTCTCCGTCAGCTGCATCATCGACGAGCGCCGCTTTATCGATTCGTAACTCTTCGTTGACGTCGACTGCGTCGCTGGGGATGATCGCAGGAGGTGACTATTCTGTCTCGGCTAAGGCATTATGTGCTCTGATCAGACGCTCTTTTGAGTACTCTGTCGACGATATGTCTCTAGCCGAGTCGATGCGGTTCTGGATGAAGTCCTTGTTACAAGTACCTTTTTGGTATGAGAACGCAGCATTCCGGCACGTACTGGACGTCATGCTGCACTGCAGCATGGAAAGCGCTTATGAAGCAACAGCCCATGCCGCTGCGAATGGACAACGGGGTGCTTCACCTGATATTTTGTTCGAGTTGGTCGGCTTGGTGGAAGCTGCATTCGACTCTTTCTGTCACCGTGTCGCCCAAAAGGAGCAGGATGCAGCACAACCTGAGCAGCAGTTCCTCGAGAACGAGCCGGTTATTGTGATGAGCTTCTTACCAGCAGTGGCCGCCTCGGCAACTTTCGCCTCGATTTTTGGCGGCTCGTACAATGTGGCACAGTATGTAAGCGGGTGCCCATATCTCGCTCTATGGTGTCTACTCATTGAAACGCGGAAGGAGGTTCCGTTGTTCCTCACGATGGGGCAACTTATGGTAAAATATGAGCCGAAAACGATGAAAAAGCTCGAGAAGTTGAAGAAAACGGAAGGCCGGCTTGCTACAGCGCTTAGTGCAGTTCGAGAAGGAAAAACGTTAGACGACCAAGCAGAGGAAACTATCTACGAAGCTACAAACTCGACGTCTCGTCTAGGCAACCCTTTGACGTTTGGCCATACCAGCCTGGACTCGCTATCCCAGTACAAGATTTACCGCTGGTGCAACTATTGTCTTGATCTGCCCGAGTCGGAGCCCACGCAGATTATCTACTGGCAAGTGTTTTTCGCACTGTACTTCGCAGCGGCCGGCGGATCGCACGTGTTTGGCCACCATTTCCTTGATCGATCGGGCACTCGCAGCACCAAACGCGCTCATCTGAGGAAACATCTACAGACGAAATTGCGGAAGCTGGTAAACTATTGCTCTAACCAGGCCCAAGTTGTACTTACAGCCACAGGGGCGACTGGACGCACGTCAAGCGGTGTTGGCTCGGGCGCAGAGCTGAAAGAGCGTCAGTACTCTCATTTCGTCGCACTTTCGCAACTTTACACAGCGATGGACGCGTGGATGGAGGAGAAGGACCCGAATCAATGGCTTAAAGAGGAAGAATTATCGGGCTTGCCACGGCATTACGAGGTAGAACGACTGAAGGACGTTTTACGGCTGAGTGACGCGTTGCTGAATTCACACTCAAATCATATGGACTGGTCGGACTTGCCGCTGTGGACATATTGGTGTGGATTTGATTTTACCGTGAGGCGTACCAAGCCGCAAGTGACTATCAGTGATGAAAACGAAGAGACCGCTAGCTCTGTAGCACCTTCCTTGTCGACCCCACTTGCTACAGCCGGAGAAGAAGATGATTTCGCGTTTGTGGAGGAAGCATCGGAACTAGCTAGACGACACAGCAGCTTTGGTGGACTTGCTGGGCTGGCTAGCCTCAGCATTCGACCTTTGCCGTTGCTCTCGGATCTATGCGGACCCTCAAGCTTGACACAGCTACCAACAGTATCGTTTACTGTGTCACCGGAGCGATGCGTCATCACGCCAACTATTCCGCTAAATAAGGCGGGTTTGAAAGCGGTGGCCATGAAATTCTCGGAGAACCTGTCCGTTCTTGTGGCACTGGACTCTGAGATGATCGACAGTGTTTCTCAGCTGTATATAAGCAAGGCGAGAACGGTAACGCAAAGTATGCCGTGCCCTGAAGGCGCCAGCTGCCGCAGTCCTGCTGCATTCCGGTTCGAGTTTTTGGAGTGGATGATGGATTCACGAATGGATGATGCAATCCAGTCGATTCGTGCGCAGGGTGAGCGCTGTGATATGCAGTCCATGTTGATCAAAAACGTGGCGTTATCATTAGGTGAACACGATGAGGGCAGTGCAGGTACCACTTCGGCGACGCTAATGGGAGCGGAGCAGTTTTTACAGCTTGACGGCGATGGATTTATGCTGTCACTTCAGATTCTGCTCATCGACCAAGTTGTCCGAACACTGGGCGGAGAGCATGAGAAACTTCAGCGCGTGAAGAAGACGCTAGAAGATGATGAACCCCCGACGGAGAAGCCTGCAGATGAAGACGACGTACTTCAGACTGAGGATACAGCGACGGAAGATGTTATTGAAGCTGAAACGCTCACACCTATCCAGAAGACCGAGCAGGAAGTGGAGCGCCTACATAACAAGGGGCTTGAGTGGTTCCGTTTGCTCACTGAGCTGGACACAAAGCTTTCCCGCATGGTGCCACCGCTACGTGAAGCTTTGTGGCGTTCTATCAAGCAATTGGGCCTCAATTTCGTGTGCGTGGACGAACGTGAGACGTGCACCCTTCTCCAACTCATGCTGGAAGATCCATCTCGCATTAATTTACTGAGCGACTGCTTCTTCCCTGCTGCTGCACCTTCACGATTTGTTGAAATGTTCGCGAAGCTGATGAGTGCTAGTAGCTCTGCCAAGCTCTCAAGTGAGGAGAAGCTCACGCTGCTTCGTCGTTTTGATTTCCGCGTGTGGCTGCAAACCAATAGCGCGCAAACTCCAACTAAGCTTGATCGCGAGACTATTCTGTGCATGATTCTGGGCGACATTAGTCATCAATTCCCTGCAGATCGTAGCCTGGTTGAGAATGGTCGAAAGACACAGGACAAGAATGCGTCGCGGCATTTAGACCAAGTGCTTCGTGTGTACGCCAAGGTGCTGCAACTCATTTGCTCCGCTCATCTAGAAGACCACGTCGAGAAGATGGTGCACGCGCTGGTTGGCGTTCACGATGATTACCGATTCCAAGCAGGAAATGGAGAACCGAGCTCTGCTAGTGGTGACGATGAAGGATCAAGTCTTTCGGGTTTGGCGGCGTTACCACGTCCAGTAGACGCTGTCGTGTGGGAGGCTCTCGTTGGAATCCCGGTGGCTGCCTGGAAGGAGCTTCCACTTATGCAAGTTGAGTCGCTGGTGACATTTCTCAGTCAGCACATGACATCGCTACGATGGCAAGGTGGGTTGTCGGATGGAGGCGCTGCCAAAACTGGGGGCACCTCTGAGCTGCTACGTGGGAGGGAAGGACAGAGTCCGTCGTCGTCTACGCGATGGCAAGGTAGGTTGTCGGATGGAGGCGCTACCAAAACTGGGGGCACCTCTGAGCTGCTACGTGGGAGGGAAGGACAGAGTCCGTCGTCGTCTACTCCATCATCGAAGTATCCTATCGTCTACTGGCAGCGACTTGGAGTCCTCAAAAGTTTCCTGGACTTGTTCACGCTCTGCTGTCGTGTAGCCCCAGAGCAGCAGCAATGGGAGCTGATCACAACGTTCTTCGAGCCTTTGCTCTCCACGCTATATCAGCCAGCCTCTAACACGGAAGGCTCAGCTATCAGTGCGCCGTGGTCCGACCAAGACACCCTGTCGACGGGGACAACAATTTGCTCGTGCTTTGTGGCTACGTGCTCCGAGTATCTGAAGGATCAGTCGGCACAGCCCCGGACCACAGTGACCATCGGTGATGATGCGGCTTTGACACAGACAGCCAAACTTTCGCAGATTTGGTCGTTCTATCTTACGGTGCTTGTTCCCAGCAATGGGAGCTGATCACAGCGTTCTTCGAGCCTTTGCTCTCCACGCTATATCAGCCAGCCTCTAACACGGAAGGCTCAGCTATCAGTGCGCCGTGGTCCGACCAAGACACCCTGTCGACGGGGACAACAATTTGCTCGTGCTTTGTGGCTACGTGCTCCGAGTATCTGAAGGATCAGTCGGCACAGCCCCGGACCACAGTGACCATCGGTGATGATGCGGCTTTGACACAGACAGCCAAACTTTCGCAGATTTGGTCGTTCTATCTTACGGTGCTTGTTCCGCACGCGCCAACCCATATCTGCAAGCACTTCCATCAGTTTGTAACGCGGTTAGCGTGGGAGCACTGGTGTCTCACGCTGGAAATCGTGCAGCAAATGCGCGAGCTCGTTCAGACGGAAAAGCAACAACTCGCCGGCGTTGCAACCGGGGCGAGTGACCAAATGGTTCCTCCAACGCACTCAACGCTGTCGCCGTATCCGTTTGTATCCTGGTTAGTTCGTGACGTATTGTGCCGCACAACCTGGAAGTCGACGGACGCGTGGCTGGGGGCTCAGAGTGAGGCTGTGTGCTCCTCATTCCTGCTGGAGTTTGCGAAGCTGTGCTTGGAATTGGTGCTGGATATGCCGCACTTCCAGGTTCAGTCTGGCCATGCAGCGTCAACTAATGTGCTCCCACCATACTTCGTCAACTTTATCAAGCAGCAGTCTGCGTTTTGGTCGAAGTGGAAAATGACCATGAGCGACTTGGAGACGCTGCAGCGATTCACGCTGGAGGCGCTGCTGGAACCTCTGGGCAGTCGGGGTGCAACAAGAGGCGGGTCAAGCCTGGCTTCGAGTGGGCCATTCCCAGCATCACCAAGTGCCGCAATGATGCAGGATGCGTTTACAAGGTTGCAGTTGGTTCTTCGGTTATTTGGCCAGATCACGACGCTGCACCACGACGTGCTTCCTAAACCGGCAAGCCTGGAGCGGGTGAACCTCTTCCTGAAGCTGTTGTTTGGTGTGTTTGAGGTTAATGATCGTAGTTGCCTTGATGGCAACCGCTATAACTCCGACCACGCCGCGTGGCTGATGGTTCTGTACGGGTCGAGTTGTACGGCGCTATATGAGAAGTTGGATGAGCTGGTGCACTTCTACAAGCCCGAAGGTGGCAAAGAGAACAGTACTGAAGCTTCTAAGGGTGCTGATCATTCTGACTCCAATGAAGGTGTTTCGGAGGAAAATTTGACGGCCACGATCGAGGGAGTGCTGCGATTTTGCAACCTTTCTCTCGTGGAAGTGTTCTTTAAGCAGTTGCAAGGCAGTCCGAAGTCGGGCGGTGGTAGTACAGCGTCGTCTTCCTCTGGCGGTGGGTCGCTAAACTGGAACAAGTGCGGCAATGTGGTGTTTGTGGAGATTGACGCCCTTGTGCGTGAGTTCGCATCCAGTCAGAAGGCACTACAACTACGCAACTACCGGGGCCATCAAACCACGGATCGCACCTCCGACAAGGAAGAGGATGCGAATGGCACGATCGTTTCAGCAACGCAATCCCCAGCAGAGGCTATTGGTACTCCACTTGGAAAGGTGCTGTGGAGCTTCTTGGCCTTCCGAGGCGGGGAGCTGGCTTGCCTGGCTGCGTGCGGACGGGCGTTGGCTTCTGTTGACGTGATGGGTCAAGTCGCCGAGAAAAGCATCGAGAAGTGGATCATCGAGGAACGTCGTGGGATGTGGGACGCTTTGGCGTTGCGTCTGCAGGTGCCTGAGTTGAGTGGCGACGAGTTCGAGACGGCGTGTTTGGAGCAAGGCAAACTGCTCACCCTCCAGGTGCTCTTCCTGCAGCAACTTCGCCGTGCGCCCGTACTAACGGAGTCGTTAAGTCTTGCGCTGTTGACGAAGCTGATGGGCTGGATGCAGCGAGCTCGAGTGGGGAGCAGCTCCTTTGCGCAGATGAAGTTGCTGTTCCTGGCTGCCGAAGTGACCAATTTCGTGTGCAAGCCGCTCGCCGAGGTGCTGCCTTCGACGTTGAAGAAGCAGATGCTGCGTCAATTGTGTGACTTGTTGCTTGAGCTTGGACACGCACGCCGCAACAATGGTATCATGAAGGCCATCGGACTCGGTGGTTCCTTGCAATACGGCGTGGAGTTCCACGTCTCCTGCTTAGCTGCGGGGATCTTCCTGCGGCTGCAGACCCGCAACGGAGCGCCTTTGAGAGCGGACGACCGCATCCCATTCAAGATGACGCGAACCACGGAGAAGCACCTACGCTCTCTCGAGGCGATGCTCCAGAGCAAGGATGCGTTCCAGCTCGGGCGCCGTGCTGACGCCTTGGTGGACTTCGCTCGAGATCCCCGTCGGAGCCTCGCTGATCAAGACGAGTTCTTCGTGACGCTCTTCTCGAGCATGTATCCGGCTCAAGGGTGGCTGCTGGCCAAGTGCTTGCCGTAACGCGACGAGATGGATAGAAACATTAGGATAGTAATTATTTGAACGGAAGAGCGACAAGAATGATCAAGAGGGTTGACTGGATTGCACTACTGATAACTAAAACCGCAGTCTTCAACGCACGGTACTTCTGTATAGCACTTTGATCACTGTGCCACATGGCGTGAGTGGCAAATGCACCAGGAGCGCTGAATCGTTGTCCGCAGCCTTCGTAAGGACACTCCAGATCAACTTCTTCTTCCGAGGATGATCCGGAGTCCTGGTTCAGTGTCATGTCCAGCGCGTGGCAGGAAAGGGTGAATCCCGGGAGGACTTTGCCACCATCAAGATCTCTCCGCGAGCAGTTTTTAATACGTCGAACGAGGCGACGTCCTCGAGCATACCGCTTGTATTCGTACATGAGCTTGTTCTTTGGATCGATGAGCCAGCCCAACTGCACGCCGTGAGGGAAATACTCGCGTCGCATCTTGTGGTCGAGCGCTCTGAGGTTTGAGTTGGGGCCGGCGAGAGTGTCGATCTCCACCACGAACGTCGGAGCGAAAGGCTGCCCACGACGTGTCCATCGCTGCGCTTCGGTCAGCTGCCTGGCACGATTGCGAGGCACATAGGCCACATCGGGGACTCGCAGCGTCGTCCCATCCAGCACGAACTCGCCTTGTGCATCCGTAACTCGCCCGCCACGACCACTTCCTGTAGCCCAGTTCAGCAGCTTGTGGATGATATACGGGCCAATTACGCTGCGTGCGAAGACTACCATGCCGAACTTGCGAGGTCGGGATGGGAAATCGGCCCGCAGTGCTTGTCAACGAGGGCAGACAGCGGTCGTCCTTGACTCCCAAGTTATGCCCCAGTTGTGCAAGCGCGCGTCTTTCTTCTTGCTCTTTGCTGGCGTTGCGTTGGTTGCAGCACTTCCTCCGGGGTCGCAGCAATCCCAGTGGTCATCGTGCCGTCTTTCTCGGCAGCGGTCATCGTGCTCGCTGCTTGAAGCGAACTGTCAAATAATCTGAAATACAATTTATTTAAATGATTGTATTGCAATTCTGCTTTTGGTACCCAATTTGTTCATCAATGTGATTTCTCCCCATAGTGTGATGTATTGCAATTCTGCTTTTGGTACCCAATTTGTTCATCAATGTGATTTCTCCCCATAGTGTGGACCACACCTGTGGTGTAACTAACTGCAAGGCCAGAAGCAACGATGCAAGGCAAGAAAAAAGACGATGGAGACGCGTTCGCGCGTCTGGTGCGCGACTTGGAGGCGAAGAAAACTCTGTGCCGCGCCAAGGACTACCCCAATGTGTCCCTAGAGCAGCTGAACGAGTACGTGAAGAACCACGGACCGATTTTCCATCCCAATCTCGGCGAGCAGCGTGGGTTTTCCCTTGACGAAGGGAGGTTTGTGCCATTTCGGTCGGAGGTCTTCGGACGCTGCGTGGTCCGCCCGTACATCTGCCACAAGCTGCTGAACTGGGTTGCGTGGAGTGGTCGTGGCGGTCTAGTTATGAACGCGCTAGGGGGCTTCGTGCTGGATGGGACGACGCTGCGAGTCCCCGATGTGGCCTATGTGCCTCGCAATCGTGCCAGGCAGCTGACCGAAGCGCAGCATGGGACGACGCTGCGAGTCCCCGATGTGGCCTATGTGCCTCGCAATCGTGCCAGGCAGCTGACCGAAGCGCAGCCATGGACCCGTGACGGACAGCTTTTCGCTCCGACGTTCGTGGTGGAGATCGACACTCTCGCCGGCCCCAACTCAAACCTCAGAGCGCTCGACCGCAAGATGCGACGCGAGTATTTCCCTCACGGCGTGCAGTTGGGCTGGCTCATCGATCCAAAGAACAAGATCATGTACGAATACAAGCGCGACCACCTAGGCGTTCGATGTGTTGACAACAAGTCGTGGAGAGACCTCGATGGTGGTGCAGTTCTTCCAGGATTGATTCTAGCCTGTGGAGATTTGGACAAGGTGCTGGAAGAGGATTTTGGATTGTCGGCGGAAGATGAAGCGGAAGCAGACGAAGAAGAGACAGAGAAAGAACTTGATTTGGCGTGTCCTTATCAAGGCTGCGGACAACGATTCAGCGCTCCTGGTGCATTTGCCACTCACGCCATGTGGCACAGTGCTGAAAGTGCTCAGCAGAGATGCCGTGCGAAGCATTAAGCCAGCAGCGTACTTAAGCGTTTAGTAGCGTCCAGTTAAGGTTGCAGTCTAGCTATTGTTGCATCATCTGGCTAATTAATTCCTTGGACGCTGACATATACTTGAGCAGCGTACGGTCCGAGGAATTGGATACTGATGGCAGAGTGTAGATGGCTAGATATTAGTCTCGGGCATCATGCCTAGAAACGATCGCCATACATGTACTTAAAAAAATTGTTTGCCGAGCCAGATCGGCACTGGTGCGAATAAAGCGGTTTTCCTCATCGGGCATGTGCTTGTTATCACCGACTCCAGTTGGCATAGTGAAGTTTATGATCCCTCAAACGATATCTGAATTACACAGCTAATACATAGGGTCGCACTAGACCTAGCAGCCTTGACCGCCAGCGATCCGCATGCAGGAGGTCGAGGGGTTTAACGTCAGCGCCGTGATAGTCAACGTGTACACGAACAGTGCAACCCCGAAGGTGACAATAGCAGCGCTGGCACACTTCGTGTATCCGCCGTAGCTCCGCAGCTGCTGCGTATCGAGCTTCTGCCTCGGCAGGAAGAAGAGTCCGATGAAAGCCAACGCGTTGATGCCGTAGTTGAGCAGCAGCGCTGTGAGCACGTCCGACCTTGCGTCCGGGGTGTCCATCGCGACCTCGGCGATGTTGTAGAAGTTGGTACCGTCGAACAGCCCCACAGTGTTGGTCTGCACGAAGATGTTCACCAAGAAGTACATGGACAGCATAAGCCCCACCATGGCGCCCTCCGAGCCTTCCTGCATGATCTCCGTAAGCGGCACCATGCTCGCAAGCCAGCCGATCCCAGCCGAGACGCTGGTGAAAAGCGTCATGAGACGGTAGAAGTACCGGTCCCGGATAATATCCTGGGTGACGCAGATCGCGACGATCATCTGCGGGATGACGAGAAGAACCGTCGACAGGGAGTAGAACGAGCGCCACGGCCTGTTCATGAAGTAGTGGCGCCACACCACGACCGTCACGAGCATGGCGCCGTAGTACATGACTTGTTGCACGAACGTGTTGTCGCCACTAGCTCCGGCCCAGACGCTCACCACGATGGACGGCCCGCTGAACGCGATGCCGCTGAAGAGCGTGAAGATGCACATGAAGACCAGTATGCTCCACACGGCCTTCTGCTGCATGATCCGCCACAGAATCTGGCCTCGGGTCTTCATGGGCGTCGATAAGGAGTAATACTTCTCCTGCCACGCCTTCCACACCAACGGGATCGAGAGAGCGATGACCAGTCCGGACGCGAGCAACGACGTGCAATGGTGCGTCGTAATGAGCGACACGACGTACGCGCACGCGTCCGTGAAGATGTACACGAGGCAGCGGAAGATCAAGTACGTGGCCTGAATAGCTCCACGCTGTCCAAGAGGCTCGCGCTGCGATAACTCGAGCACGCGCGTGTGGACGCACACGTACGCGATGATGTTGCCCATGCTGGCCAACGTCGCGAACGTGATGATCGCAGCAGCCAAGCCCAACCCCGCCGTGCCCTCCTCCAGCGTCTCGATGTATCCGTCCAGTCCCGACAGCGCGAACAGACTCACCACAGTGATCGACAGGCCTATCAGCAGGTAACCTTTGCGTCGGAAGCCGAAGATCGGGTAGCAGTCGGACAGCAGCCCCACGAAGAAGCAGAAGACCTGCGGGATGGCTGTGAGTCGCTGCGCCGCCGCCAGTTCCGCCGTCTTGAGACCGAAATGCTCCCTCAACATGGGCTGGATGACGCTGTTCAGACACTCGATGGAGAAGGTCGACGCGAACGTGGCCGCCACGAGACCGGCGCATTCGAGCGAGAAGAAATCCACGGCGCCCCCCTTGCGTAGACTCCCGTAGATCTCGGCGTTGTACAGCGGCTGCCCTGCGCCATTCTCCACGACGGAGCTATCGTCGTTTCTGGTCACTGAGGCGATCTGCCGGTCGATCGACTGGGCTTCGCTGAAAAGCCCCAAGGACGGTGACTGAAAGGCTTTCGGGTCCAGCTTGAGCTCGAACGAGGAGGGAAACATGGCTGGCACGCGACCCAGACGTCCCGACAAGTCGATCACTACGACTTCCTCCACAGTGGCCAAAGGGTGGGGAAGTATTAGGAAGTCTCACCGTCAGCTGAAAGTCGACAAGTGGACTGTGGCTGAGGAGCCCTTCGTTGCCTTCTGGAAGTACTGTACCGTACGCACCATCCCGCGTGAGCGAGCGCCTGGCGCAAGAAATTCCCTGGGTGAAGCATGTGGGGGTTCGAGTCCAGCTGCAGACTGTATGAACAGAAGTCTGTCTTATCTCTATAGTTTTTTTTCAGTTGATAAGCACGCATCCAGCTGGTTCAGCGAGCCAAGATGATTGACTTTGGGCGGGTATTAAGCGCACAAAGGGCACCGCAAGCGATGGACTGACTCACCAGACTGTGGGAGGAAACAACCGTATGTGCGGCTCGCTATAGAGCTCGTCATTCGGTGAGGAAGAAGGCGTCGCTGACATTTTACTTTCGTTCCAGCATATGATCAACTATATAATACATAGGACGCCAGCAGCCAGAACAAGCTTGATGCAGTCGAACCAGCATTGGAAACATCGCCCGCCCTGCGTAGATGTACATGTACTGTTACGTACAATCAAAATGGCCACAATTCGTTTGGAGAGCCATCGGTCTCGTCGCACCTGTTTGATGTCGATCGAGAAGCAGCAGCTCCGACGTGAAGCGATAGTTGAAGTGCATGGCGGCGATCAAATCAAGCTTCACGGCCCGTTTTAATTAATGAAAGCAGAAGCACCATGGATGACCTTACCACGAGTTTATTTTTGTATCGGTAACTTACCCTGTCGAAATGGTTTGCCTCGTAAGCGTTTGGATACATGAATTGAGCATTATCCAGGGAGGAAACACCTTGACTGACAGGATCTATCATATCTAGAAGCTGCACGAATGCGGGGCAAAGGGGGGGGGGTCGTCTTATCGTGCGGTCTTGCATTTGTCCACACTAAACCTTCAACGTTGAACTGCAATGGAAAGAGTGACCAAGCGTTTGAATGCAAAGGGAAGCTAGGTACTCTGCTCGAGACTCGAGTGCCCACGCGACGAACGCTTTATCTCCGACTCATGAAGTCGACCAGAGCTCGTTGTCCGTAGGTTGAAGCTGAAGCGTTGGAGCGATGCCACCCATCCTTACATGATGAGTGAGTGCACGTCTGCCATCCAAGCCAGCGTGACCCGTCGATTCTATTAACTCTATTAACGTTTACGTGTATTACGCTGGATCGTCCAAAGCCGACGTTTACCCTGTTGCAGTTCCACGCTTGAATGGTCGTGAGGTAGGTAGTCTACCGGCCATGATGCCCCCAAGCCCAGCACCTCACTCTCAATTCCTCCTCCTACCAAGCACAAGCCCCTTCACTCAACCCAAGTCCAAGTCCACCAAAGACATGGCGACCAGCTACGCCGAAGTGGCGTCGCCCAAGCCGGTGACGGCTTTCGACGAGGCCAACAAGGCCGCGGCTCGGCTCATCAAGCCCAGGACGATCCTGTACACGAGCGCGCTGCTGTCGTGGCTGCAGCCCTTCCAGAGCGGCTGGTCCACGGCGCAGATGAACCTGTCGCAGTACAACGACACGGACGAGTGCAACGCGCGCCCCGTGGCCGAGGACACGTGCCTCATGTTCCCGGGCCACTCCAAGCTCGAGTGGACGTTCGCCGTCAACGCGTGGATCTTCGGGGCCATGGTCGGCTCGCTGAGCTGCGGCCACTTCAGCGACAAGTTAGGCCGCAAGAAGGCGCTCATGGGCAACTGCGTCTTCATGTTACTGGGAGGCGTCGTCCAGGCCTCGGTCTCCAATGTCTGGGCCTTTGCAGCGGGTCGCTTGATCTCGGGTATCGCCTCGGGTACAGCCACAGCCACCATCGGCGGCTACATCAACGAGCTGTCGCCCCCACACATGCGCAACACTCTGGGTCTGGGCCTTCAGATCTTCACGACGCTCGGCATCTTAGTGCCCGCGATCTGCTTCTTCTTCGCCAACACGAGCAGCGGCTGGCGCTACCTGGCCGCCTTCCCGTGCGTCTTGGCGGTGATCTACCTGTTGCTGGCCCCCTCAATGGCGATCGAGAGTCCGGCATGGCTGCTCACCCAAGGGCGAAGGGAAGAGGCCAAGCAGGTGATCGCCAGTCTGTATGGAGAGGAACACGTGACCACTGCGCTGTCGTGGCTTGAGGTGAGCAAACCCCACGCGGAGGAGGGCAGTTCGACCTCCAAGGAGTCCATGTTCGCCCCGCGCTACCGCATGCAGCTCCTAGGTGGGCTGCTGCTCTCGTGCTCCCAGCAATTGTCGGGCATCAACGCCGTGTTCTACTACTCCGGTAGTATCTTCTCCGACGCTGGCATCTCGGACTCCCGCATCGGTACGCTCATCATCAACTTCATCAACATCTTCCCGGCCTTCTTCACTGGCGTCCTGGCCAACCGCTTCGGGGCTCGCAACATGATCCTTTGGGGGTTGGCGGGTATGGTGGTGATGGCCGTGGGCATGACGGTGGCATTTATCGTCGATCTACCGGCGCTCTCGATCGTCTTCACGGCGCTATACGTCATCGCGTTCGGCGTGACGCTGGGCCCGCTCGTGTGGGTCATGACGGCCGACATCTTCCCGGACTCGATCCGCGCGAGCGCGTCGTCGCTCTGCATCGGTGTCAACTGGCTCTGCAACCTCATCGTGGGCGTGGCCTACCCGTACATCTCGGACGCGCTCGACGACTACGCGTACATGCCGTTCGTGGTGCTGCTGGCGATCTTCTACCTGCTGGGACTCAAGCTCGTGCCCGAGACGTCGGGCAAGTCCGCCGAGGAGATCCTGGCTGAGTACGACTCGCGTCGTGAGAAGGCGGCGAACTAGTGAACGAGTGTGTGTCAGCTCTGCCCGCTGCAGTATTTTCTCCCGGGTCACTCGCACTGCATAGAGGCCTTCGTGTCGTTAAAAATTGAGAAAGAATATGAACTGTTTGGATCTCAGTACTTAGTATGCTCTTTGCTCGGCCGTGCTGTTCCTCTATCCCCCGGGGACATGTATCGGAACGGATTAGGCGTGTTCGAAGCTAGACGATAAATTCAAAATATCCCCCGGGGACATGTATCGGAACGGATTAGGCGTGTTCGAAGCTAGACGATAAATTCAAAAGTATTTGCTATCTGAGGCTCTACAATACACCAAAATGAAGAGGAGGTCCAGCTCTATATGACCAATGTTATCGGCGAGACTGCAAGTGGTCGCTACGAGGAATGCTAGTCGTCTGAATTTGGCACTTATGCAACATCCCATCCCATTTGCATTGACTCGCGAAAGTGGTCACAAAGCGGAACGTGATTACACCATACAAAGCCCAAGTCTAATCACATGGCACCATGCAGCCCCTAACAAATACTGAGCAACTTCGGGTCGTCGCTTTACACAGGGCACAGCGTTTCTAGCTGTTCTACTGACATCAATGACATGGTCAATCCTCCGCAAAGGTGCCTGAGTGTCGGAAAGTATGCAATTACCCACCGCTTTCGCCAAAGGGACCTGTGTAGGCTTCGTCTGAGTTTTGGGCACAATCGCAGCCTTCGGAGCGCACTCGGATGCACTCGGATGCACGCGAATGAAGCTGTATCTCAGCCTGTCTTGGATATAAGCATCACATAACTACAAAAGAGAAGCAGGGCATCCCGTTCGTAGCGACACGTATCGCTTCCACGGTCGAAAGGATCGCATCCATGAGACGTATCAACTTACCGTATGTTTGGTGGGGTGGACAATGGG
>JAIKVG010000066.1:0-21921 GCA_024679175.1 Phytophthora cajani
TCCAAAATTTGTGTCAACTTTGGTTGCGGAAAAGGCCAACAATGGCCGGGCAAAGGTGTAGTGGTTATTAGTCGTGGTTCGACTGTTGCTATAATTTTTTGGTGAAATATAATGAATATGCAACTGCCACGACTAAAACTTGTACCGAGGCGAAGTTGGTTCTCACCTTCAACGCCAAAAATAAAAATATCGAGGAATACTTAGTTCAGCCGCCAAACTTTTCCTCCGGCGGGAGCCGACGCGGCGCGGAATGGTATTCGGACAGAAGACCTTTCTTCCTCCACTCTACCGACTTCTTGCCATGGCCTACTTGGTTAGTGAAGGGGTCAGCGTAGCCTGGGAGTACTGGACACGCATTCAAGTTGGACATCGAGGCAAATATTCCGTCGAGCGCCTGCTCTCATTTCGCGATTATTACGTGCGCACGTCTCCGACGCGAGTGCTGATTGTTTGCGCTACGGGGATGCTACCAGCGTTCATCGTAGCGATTTTGGTCGAGTTCATTCCGTTGAAGCCGCCAGACGAAGGCTGGAAGGCCAATTACACCTTCTGGATCCGCTTGTATGTGTCGTCGCTGCCGATTGCCTTCGGGGGCGTGTACCAAGTGAAGGAAGTCATTGAGCCGGGAGCCATCTCCACGACAGGAATCATCGCCACAGCCGTCGGTTCCTGTACGTGTTACGTGGCTCTCACGATGCTGGTCGCTGCTCTGTGGAAGTTCCCGATTCCGTTTGGCTACGTCTTGACTGTGGGTCCGTTCGTGGCGTTCTACATGATTTTCTTCATGCTGAGCATCGGTCCTCGCGTGTTACGCAGTTCGGCAGTATTGCGCCGCCAGATTTTCTCGCAGATGCTGGTGATCGCCGCTCAGGGGATGCTGGCGATCGCGTATCCGACATTTGGCGCCATCTTCAATCAACTCTCGGGCCACGAACAGACCGCGTTCGTGTTTGTGCTGCCCATGATCAAGTTCTGCATCAAACAATTCATTGCCAAAGCGTCCACGAGTATGCAGGAGCACGTCGGACCGACTGTCGTGTTGTCGGTGGACGTGTGCAACGTACTGTACGTGGCGATCTGCGTGCAGACGGCAATCTCACCGGTCACTACGACGCTCATGATCGCAATGGACGCGTTCTTCGTCTTGCTCGCGTTTCGCTCCATCTACAAGCAGTCGCATGTGACTCAGTCCAGATTAATCTGCCAGTCTGGTGGATGCTCCGAAATCCAACTACGTGCAAAATGTGATCGCGCTGATCCGTCAGACATTTCAACTCGCGCGTGTTGTAGACGCGCTACCGACGCCAATTCGAATCCGCGCGCCGTTTCCTCTGCCTCTGTCGGACGAGAGCACCACGTACATGACGAAATTAATCAGTGCCAACGCAAAACCTGCTGAAGAGGTCGAAATATCCGCGGATAATCACTCGGATCCCTCACTCATCCCTTGCGAAGAACGAATTGCTGCTCTGACTCAACCGAACGCAGAGCAGAGATCAACACTAACGATGTTAGATCGGGTTTCCAACGATAAACGAATCGCGCCAGCCCCGGAGCCATCCCATTATACGCAGCCAAAGCCTCCATCAATATTGATCCGGCTGAGTAACGTTTTCGTCCCAATCCCATTATACGCAGCCAAAGCCTCCATCAATATTGATCCGGCTGAGTAACGTTTTCGTCCCGCACAGTTCTGAACACGCATCGAAATCCAAGCTACCCGCCCATGTTACACTTCTCGCACGATACCACTCATCGGCCTGCAATGTCCAAGACGCGCTCCAGGCGCTTTTCCACTCTGAGTACGTCGTCATGGCCGAGTTTATTGAGTGCGTCACCCCGGTGCTGTATGCCATCTACCTCGCTTTCTTGTACCACCTCCCGACTGCGGCCTACTACCCGCACACGCGCTCGCTGACGCCTGAAAAGTTCGCAAGCACCGAAGCCAACCTCATGCTATACGCGCTAATTGAGCTCTCGCTGTTCGTGGGTCTGAATATTCTGCTCAGACGGAAGTTTGGATTCTCCCCGCTCTACCAGCTTGCGTTCGTATTTGAGACCCACGTTCGCACTCTGCAGAGCCACCTTTTCGTTTGGGTTTTGTGCATCTTGCAGATAACTCTCGTCCACAATGGTAAGATGCGGTGCGATGGGTGCCTCCAAGCCACGAGGAGGCTAAGATATGGATGGCTTGTTCGTTTGTGTAGGTGTTGACCTCGAAGCCCCGTTCAAGTGAGGGCAGTCTGTGGAGTGAATTTGGGTGTTTTAGCTACAGAATTATCGGTACGAAGACGGAGAAAGAGATGGATATGCTCCGGATGAAGCGTTTGATTATGATGGCGTGGCAGACTCACCTTTGTAGGTTAGTGACTGTCATCAAGTCAGTCTTACACGAGCTCTCACCATTCTATTTCAGTGGAACAACAAACTACTCTTATTAGTGCGGGGGTAAATTTGGCTTCTTGTCGATGACATCAGCAAGAAATACCTGACGAACTGCCGTGTCGTGAAGCGAGCGAGGAACCAGCGTAAGAGCGAGCTGGTGGTAGTGACCAACCAGGCTTTCGGTCTTGGCGGCAAGCCATGGCGTTGCAGCGGAAAATCCACCCACTAGAACTCTCCCCACCGCCCCAATGCGTGCATAACGTAGAGAGTCTGCTGCAGAAGCTCTTCCAGTCTGCCTGGGGCTACTGGGACAGCGTCCAGGTGGGACACCGAGGTCGCTACTCCGTCGAGCGTCTGCTGGCCTTCAACGACTATTACCAGCGCACGCCACTCACACACGTTGTCGTCGTGTGCTCGTTGGGTCTACTACCAGCATTCATTGTAGCTGTTTTGGTCGAGTGCATTCCGTTGAGGCCGCCGACTGAGAGCTGGAGAGACAACTACACCTTCTGGATCCGATTATTCACGTCCTCCCTGCCGATTGCGTTCGGTGGCGTGTACCAAGTGAAGGAGGTTATCCAGCCCGGAGTTATCTCCACTACTGGGATCATTGCGACAGCGTTTGGCTCCTGTGCGTGTTACGTGGCGCTGACGATTCTAGTCGCTGCTCTGTGGAAGTTTCCGATTCCATTCGGCTACGTCCTCACTATCGGCCCTTTCGTGTTGTTCTATATGGTTTTCTTCTTACTTCGAAGTAAACGAAATACTTCGAAGTAAGAAGAAAACCATATAGAACAACACGAAAGGGCCGATAGTGAGGACGTAGCCGAATGGAATCGGAAACTTCCACAGAGCAGCGACTAGAATCGTCAGCGCCACCGATTCCGTTCGGCTACGTCCTCACTATCGGCCCTTTCGTGTTGTTCTATATGGTTTTCTTCTCCGGAGTTGCGACAACAGATTTTATCGCAGATGCTGGTAATTGCCGCCCAGGGCATGCTGGCCATAGCGTATCCGACGTTCGGGGCCATTTTCAACCAGCTCTCGGACCACGAGCAGACCGCGTTCGTCTTCGTGTTGCCGATCATCAAGTTCAGCATCAAGCAATTCATAGCGACAGTGTCGTCGCACCTGCAAGAGTACGTGGGGCCAACCGTCGTGTTATCGGTGGACGTCTGCAACGTCCTGTACGTTGCGATCTGCGTGCAGACGGCCGTCTCGCCCATTACGTCAGCAATTCTCATCGGGAGCGACGCGTTCTTCGTCATCTTAGCGCTGAGATCGATCTACAACCAATCGGATGTGGCTCGAGCGCGTCGCAGACTGCTTTCCTCCAGCTCAAACATCCCGCTGAAGATCAACTACCTGCTGGATCTCATGGGTCTGCTGCGCGACGCTTTCGAAACTTCGGACGCATCGGATATACCAGTTCCTATTCGAGTCCGCGCTCCATTCCCTCTAAAGCTATCAGTCGAGAGCACCAGATTTATGGACGCTTTACTGCGTTCCAGCCAAGAGGTCGACGGAGGTGTTGATTCTCCAGGGAATACGAGTGCGAAGCCGAATGTGCCAACTGCAGTATCCTCCGTTCCAGACTGGGTCGTTACTAATCACGCACTGAATTCGGTCTTCCTGGTAGGACCGAGTGCCCCAGATACCCTCCGAATTACTCCGAGTGGGCAACGCACAGACAGCAAATCGCACCAAGTCTCACCTGTTAGTAGAATAAGCTTCGGCAAGCCTGCGCGCTCAAGTATTCATCGACTGTCCTCGACGGCATTAACGGGGGAGCCATCCCACCAAAAGGACGCGATTGAGGAGGTGCAGAACGAGCTCCAGGCGCTATTCCACTCCGAATACGTCGTCATGGCCGAGTTCATCGAGTGCTTCGTTCCGGTGTTCTACGGAGTGTATCTCGCCTGCTTGTACCACCTCCCAGCCGCTGCTTACTACCCGCACACTCGGAGCCTGACACCCGAGAAGTTGGTAAACACCGAGCTCAACCTCATGCTGTACGGGTTGGTGGAATTGACGTCATTTGGCGCGATGAATCTGTTGCTGCAGAGGAAATTCGGCTTCTCGCCGCTCTACCAGCTCGCTTTTGTGTTTGAGACACAAGTGCGCACGCTTCAGAGCCACCTCTTTGTCTGGATCTTGTGTATCTTGCAAATAACGCTGGTACACAACGGTAAGTAGCAAGGTGTAGAAAATCTGTTTTGTTTTTGGCTGTGCTTTGAAACTAATGACTGTTAGTCGAGCAGGTGTCGATCTCGAAGCCCCTTTCAAGTGAGAGCGGCAAGGTTGGGGCATCAGCATGGAGTTCTATACGACATGCGTACCTGTAATCGGGTCATCCTTCTTCGTTGCTGCAACTTGCATCTGATCTTCTTCTGTGATCCTGTGATCGGTATGATTACTCCGAAATACAGCTAGTAAGCTTTCTGCGGAGGGGTTTAAATTGTTGGAACTCAATTTTGTGGCCAGAGCGATCTGGCTCAAACGTGAGTGAATTTTGTATCAAATCCCCACGGATGATGATGAATGGTTCGATTACGGATTTATTGTCCTTCTCGATTTGGACAGATACTACTATGCAGTATGTGAGATGAAGTTGTGCCGTGTGCGAAAGTTGGTTGCGTTCCTTAAATCAAATATCAAATCCCCATGGAGGCATACTGCATCATCATTTACGGCGCATCTACAGTACTACTGTACATATATTTACTACTACCGGTAGTGTTGTTTATGTATTGTTAGTCCGCTTCCAGGCTGCAGCTCATGCTCTGTTTTCCAGCTGAAGACTTTGATTTGAGATCGACCGCTCATATTAACAAAAAGTAAAACACGCCAGGGGTGCCACTCGCCATTCTTCATTTCTTCTCGCATCACTCAAGCCTCTCATCTTCTCGCCGTTTCTTTGGGTCAAGAATGCGTCTGTCCTGCTCCCTGCTCGTGGTTATTGCAGCCATCCTCGTCGCCAGCGGGGAAGCCGTTGAGTCCGGTCGATCGCTTCGCTCCGCCGACGCAGAGGCGACCAACGTCCAGCGGAACCTTGTGTCTTTCTCGTCCTTGCTGAGTAAGGGGGAGGTGGGTACGAATCTCGCGAAGAAACCAACTACGAGGGTCGGGCGGAAGCGCTTCAACAAGCAGATCGAGACGATCGAGAATTACGTTTTCCCGAACTGGTTCTCGGTGCATGAGATGAATAACAAGTCCCCGCAGAGCTCCGCCGACGCAGAGGCGACTAACGTCCAGCGGAACCTTGTGTCTTTCTCGTCCTTGCTGAGTAAGGGGGAGGTGGGGACAAATCTCGCGAAGAAACCAACTACGAGGGTCGGGCGGAAGCGCTTCAACAAGCAGATCGAGACCATCGAGAATTACGTTTTCCCGAACTGGTTCTCGGTGCATGAGATGAATAACAAGTCCCCGCAGAATCGAGAATTACGTTTTCCCGAACTGGTTCTCGGTGCATGAGATGAATAACAAGTCCCCGCAGGAGGTTTACCAGATCATCAAGGCCAGTGGGCAGCCCGAGTGGTATGCGAAGTTTATCGGGAGAAAGTACGTGGAGTACATCAAGAGCTTCGAGAAGTCGCTTAGCTGAGCCGTTCCAGCACACTTGGGCGACTGGAGCTTCCCCCCCGTTGCTTGTTTAGGGCCCACATTGGGACTTTAATAAAATGCAATACAGCTCCTCATTCGTTTCGACAGTTGCGTGTATTTCTACTTACTTCCGTCGCTCTGATCGGCAGCGACGCGTTCTTTACCATCCTAGCGCTTCGGTCGATCTACAACCAATCGAGTACGTCGACGAGTGTTTTCGTGATGAGGCTATTGCGTGATACTTCTGCCGGATCGGAGTTTCCACTTCCCTTTCAGACAAGAGTACCATGTTGATGGACGCCTTAGTAAGTTCCAGCCAACAGGCCAACGGAAGTAGTTATTGCAGCCATCCTCGTCGCCAGCGGGGAAGCCGTCGTGTCCGGTCGATCGCTTGTACAATCCAAACTGCATGTTTCCTGGAAACAAACAATCGTCGAAAAAGCACCTAAAAACTACCCATCTTAACTTTATTCGATCATTTTGTTATCCGCTATGACGCCGTGCGTACAGTACGATAGTAGCGATAGCGAATTCGTAACTACTAAGTGATATTTTCCCATTCCAGCTCTTTTGTACTTCTGGTGCCCCAGCAAATCTAAAGCACCGACACGCGCCATCGAGCTGCTGCCTGCAACCGTAGCACATCACGCCACCGAGCAATACGTAGCCACGCATCTCTACTGTACTAAGCTCATCCTGACAATAGAGTGGCCATTGGACGCCAGTCTCCACTCCTCAAACTGCTCCCAAGGTCACAAGTCATCACTCCAAGCCTACATTGGACGCCAGTCTCCACTCCTCAAACTGCTCCCAAGGTCACAAGTCATCACTCCAAGCCTTGTTCTACGATGCGTCTGTCTTTCTCCTAGCTGTAACCTGCCTCATCTCATGCCAATGCGATGTCGACTAAAGTTGGCGTGGAGACGCGCCTGCAGCTGGAATTATTACCGTATCATCACTGTGGTGACGGCTTCACTTATGCTAATATCGGATGCTTTCGCAGTGAATCATTGCGGCAGTGATGGCTCTACGATCAATTTGCCATAAATGAATGGCCAGCCCAAACTTATAAAGGACCGCTTATAAGCTTGCTATCGTGTGAACTTGACCGACATGACGAAGCGAGCGGACCATTGGCCCGTTAAACAAAGCAATCGTTTCACAAACCACAACCTGCGTCGGATACCCCAAGAATATATCGTCTATTTTTTTCTCGATTTAGATGATCCAAGCACAGCGGTCCACCCTTCAAAGGCAAACAAACAACTCCATGAAATGGGATCGTCTTCAAAAGTACACCCATCAGCAGAATCCTCAAGGCCGCATTGTATGGTCGTTGCTCATGCCTCACTTACAAAGCTTTTTAATGGGCAGCACGATACTGGAATAGTCTCCAGGTCGGCCACCGAGAGCGATACTCCGTCCAGCGACTGCTGTCCTTCAGAGACTACTACGAACGCACTTCTCCGACTCGAGTCTTCTTCGTTTGCTCCGCGTCCTTGATCCCGGCTTTCGTACTGGCAATTCTGATGGAGTGCATCCCGTTGAAGCCGCCTGAAGCAGGATGGAGAGCCAACTACGCCTTCTGGGTCCGATTGTTCGTGTCCTCACTGCCAATTTCGTTCGGAGCCGTGTTCCAGGTGATCGAGGTGATCGAGCCTGGAGTCATGTCGACTACGGGGATTCTAGTGACCGCTGTCGGCTCCTGCGCCGGCTACGTGGCGCTGACGATGGGGCTCGCGGCGTCATGGAGGTTCCCGGTCCCATTCGGATACGTGTTCTGCGTGCCGCCATTTGTGACATTCTACATGATTTTGTTCGTACTGAGCATCGGGCCCCGAGTTTTGGCTCGAACGCCGCTACTACGTCGCCAGCTTTTCTCGCAGCTTCTCGTCATCGCCGCTCAAGCCGTTTTAGCGATCGCGTACCCGCTTTTTAGCGCTGTGTTTAACCAGCTCTCGGGGAAGCAGCAGTCCGTCTTTATCTTCGTCCTCCCCGTCATCAAGTTCTGCATCAAGCAAGTGATCACGAGGATGGCGTCGCACCTCGAGGAATGCGTCGGACTCATCGTCGTGTTCTCGGTCGACGTCTGCAATGTCGTCTATGTTGCGGTTTGTATGCAGACGGCGATATCTCCTCTCACGTCGACGCTTATGCTGGCTTCGGACGCCTTCTTCGTCATGATAGCGCTCCGCTCCATCTACTACCGGGCGGATACAAACCATACGTGGAGGAAAGATCGACACCTAAAAACGGGTTATCTCGAAGACTTGATGGACCTCATACGCGAAGCCTTCCGGTTCGCCAACAAACCCAATGCCTTACCGGTACCGATCCGAGTTCGTTCCCCAATTGAGCTCCCGCTCTCGTTACACAGCGCTCGGTTTATTGGCGATCTGGTTCATGCCAAGCGAAGAAATGCGGGGGAAGCGCAGGCCTTTTCGACTTTATCAACGTCCAGGCAAGAGGCGAAGCAAGGACCAACGCGTGCACAGGTTGATTGGGGTACGGACAGGAAGGGGCCAAGCCTGGGCGCCGTTGCCATTGTCCCCCAAGGACCCGATCGTTTGCTGGCCATGTCCAGCAGGTCATTCGTACGTGCAAATTTTGAAGAAGTCGTGCGAGCGAGTGCTCGCTCTACGACGGTCGCTCCATCTGGTCACAGCGTGGCTATTGCAGACGCTCGAGACGCCCTGCAGACGCTCTTCCACTCGGAATATGTCATCATGGCCGAATACGTCGAGTGTGCGATCCCCATCTTGTACGGCCTGTACCTCACGTGTCTGTACCATCTCCCGACGGCGGCTTACTACCCCCATACACGCTCTATGACGCCTGAAAGGTTCAAGAACACGCAACTAAACTTCATGTTGTACGCAATGGTCGAGTTGATCTCCTTTGCTGGGTTGAACCTCCTGCTTAAGCGTAAGTTTGGATTTTCTCCGCTGTACCAGTTAGCCTTCGCGCTGGAGACGCAAATGGGCATTTTACAGGGCCATTTCTTTCTCTGGGTCTCGTGGATACTGCAAATTACACTTGTCCACAATGGTAAGTTTGGGGTCATTTTCTACAATCATGGCAGGGAATTCGGCTAACCATCTTGCTTTTGGCGCAGGTGTCGATCTCAACGCTCCATTTAAATGACCTTTGCGCCTTCTGTCTAGAATTCTTAACGCGATAGTAGAGGTGAAGGGCGACAAGCTGGAAGTTGATAGGTCTATACCTAGAGCGCAGCCCCTCACCAAACATAATAGGCCGCTCGACCGCCGGAGCCCCACTTGGCATCTACAACAAGAGGAAGACCCGTGGCTACAAAGAGTATTTCTGCGGGTGCATCGATCTTCGAGTATGAGAAGTACGCCAACAAGCTGACGTACTCTTCCCTATAAGGTCGGTCGAACCTTTGACCTAAAAACACTACAAGCGTTAGCGGCGTTTTTAGCTGGTCCGTTGTTGCCTTCTTTAGCTTCATAGTTGGCGCGTTCATGGGGCTGCAGCATGTCAAGGTCAAGCCCAAGGCGCCGTCACTGCCAGCTCATGTGAAGAACAGTCGCCTCACCAGAGTCTACCACAGCCTAGCGCGGTCATGGTACCGAAGCCAAGTGGGCCACCGCAGCCAGTACTCAGTCGAGCGCATGCTGGCCTTCCGGGACTACTGCAACCGGACGTCGATCACTCGCGTTGTCGCCGTTTGCTTACTGACGCCAATCCCGGCCTTGATGGTGACTTCATTGATCGACTGCATCCCGCTACGACCCCCAGAGGACGGATGGAGGGCCAACACGACGCTGTGGATCCGGTTGCTGCTGGAAGCGTTTGCAGTCGCAATGGGGCTCATCTCGCAGGTTCGAGGCGTCATTGTGTCTGGCACAGTCTCGAACGTGGGGGCGGTTGTCATCTCGGCGGGGACGAGCGTCTGCTACGTCACGATCTCGATTGTGGTCGCAGCGTATTGGGAATTCCCCGTTCCGTTTGGGTTCGTGATTTCGGTCGCCCCCGTCGTGTCGTTCTTCTGCTTGTGGACGGTTTTGGTCGTGGGACCTCGAACACTTTACTCGACGCCGTCGCTCCGCCAGCAAATCAAGTCGCAGCTCATTATTGTAGCGACTCAGGGGCTTGTTGGCGTGCTTTATCCGGTGTTTAGTACGGTGTTTAACCGCCTCTCGGGGGTTCGACAAGCCGCGTTCGTGCTCGTCATGCCCCTCATCAAGTACACGACCAAGCAGATCATCGCCAACGCTGCCGCGAGTCTCCACGAATACGTCGGCCCCGTCGTCGTCTTCTCCGTGGACGTGTTCAACGTCTTCTACGTCGCGATCTGCATGCAGTCGTCCGAGTCGGTACTTACGACTCTCGTCATGATGGTGGCGGACGGATTTCACATGTTTGTGGCACTGCGAACCATTTTCCACTTGGCAAATGTCGTGAAAAAGCGGAGAATCGACGACGACTCGAAGCCGCCACAGATCGACTACGTTCGAGACTTGCCTCGCATGGTGCGCAATGTTTTCCTTACGTCCGCTGCCACCTATACTCGAATTCGGGTCTTTGCTCCCTTTCCGTTATCCCTCTCGAACGAAAGCGTAGCCTTTATCAACGAAATTGGGAATAACAGAAGAGAGACTCACATTTACGCTACGTCGAAGGCTATAATACCTCGACGCAACCGGTTGAGATCGGTGTTGGGCTTGCCAAGTGCTGGGGTACGGCGTAAACTAGCGATAACGGGCGCCTCCAGCGCGGCTCCAAAAGTTCATCAAATCGTCCCCGCAAGCCCCGTGTCCAAGCGAAGTTTTGGCTCGTTCCATCAGGGAAAATATGCGTCACGCAAGACGTCAATTTCCAGGAAACTGGTCAAGCTCATGCACGCGAATACTGCGATTACGTCTGACAAAGCCTTGCGAGCAGCTATCGGTCGTCGAGGGGTCGAGGAGGCTGCTTGGGAGGGACTTCGCGCTCTGTTCCACACCGAGTACCTGCTCATGGCGGAATACGTAGAGGCAGTGCTCCCGATGCTGTATGTGGTCTACTTGGCGCTGATTTATAACTTACCAGTGGCGAGATTCTACCCTCACACAGCATCGCTGACGACCGACAAATTGATTCGAACCGTGGTTAGCGTCATGATGTACGCCACTGTCGAGACGGTCACGTTTATTGGACTACTGGCCTTGATGAGGCAGAAATTCGGCATGTCGCCGCTGTACCAGCTCGCATTCGTGCTGGAAACTCAGGCACACACGCTACAGGGCCACTTGTTCGTCTGGTCCATCTACATTCTTCATCTGCCGCTAGTGCACTACGGTATGAACCTCAGCTTAGGTTTGTCGTAATTTATCACCCTCATTTCTAACTTCATGACGTGCTACTGTCTGGTATCGCAGGTGTGGACTTTAGCATTCGGCTTTAGTTAGTGCAGCGATATCCACCACGGGCTCATCAGTATCGGCACGTATTCTTAAGAACTCGGTTCTCTATCTGTAATCTTTGGGGATCAGCTCACTCGTCAAATTCCCAAAGTAAAAAAAAACTATATAGAGAAGTTGAGACTATGCTTATGTCACTCTACAAAAATACCTATTTTGACGGTTCTCTATCTGTAATCTTTGGGGATCAGCTCACTCGTCAAATTCCCAAAGTAAAAAAAAAACTATATAGAGAAGTTGAGACTATGCTTATGTCACTCTACAAAAATACCTATTTTGGCTGACAGAGTTCGTCTACTTTCTCCTGGTCCGCCATCATGGGGCATCTAGTAAAAATCAGCCCTGCACCTGCTCAGCCGCCCACTCCTCGTTCACGGGTCTCGCAGGTTAAACAGCATGCAGCCAGCACGTGGAGCCGAAGTCAAATTGGACACCGCAGCGACTACTCGGTCGAGCGCTTGCTCGCGTTCAAGGATTTTTGCCAGCGCACGTCGATCACACGCGTAATTGCTGTCTGTTTCTTCACGCCGTTGCCTGCGTTGTCAGTGGCGATTGCGATCGACTGCATTCCCATGCGACCTCCGTCCGACGGCTGGAAGAACCTCGGGTTCTGGGTCCGATTGTTTTTTACCGCCTTCTTCATCGCTATTGGACTCAGCTTCCAGGTGAAGGAGGTGCTCACGGGGAAGATAATATCAAAGATGGGAGTTCTCGTCATTTCATCAGGCACAACGCTCTTGTACCTCTCGATGATGATAATAACTGCAGTCACGTGGAGGTTCCCCATTCCTTACGGATTCGTGGTCTCGGTGGGGCCCTACGTGGTCATTTTTGCCATTATCACGGTTTTCCTAATCGGCCCGAAGATGTTGGCGCAGTCACCGGTTCTGCGGCAACAAATTATGTTGCAGCTTCTCATTGTGGCCACGCAGGGGGTGCTAGCGATCGT
The DNA here is from genome assembly GCA_024679175.1 of Phytophthora cajani. Lineage (NCBI taxonomy): Eukaryota > Oomycota > Peronosporomycetes > Peronosporales > Peronosporaceae > Phytophthora > Phytophthora cajani. The sequence continues at coordinate 12,364 of JAIKVG010000066.1, forward strand.
TTATCCGATTTTTGGCGCCATCTTTTATCGATTGTCGGGGGCGGAGCAGACGGCGTTTATCATGGTGATGCCAGTCATCAAGTTCTTCACGAAACAAATCATCGCGGCAGCAGCGAGGCACTTGAAGGAATACGTCGGCCCCATTGTGGTCTTCTCGGTGGACGTTTTCAACGTATTTTACGTCGCCATCTGCATGCAGGCGTCCACGTCCTTAGTAACAACCATTTTAATGGTGGCGTCCGACAGCTTCCACGTCATTCTAGCCATCCGCGATATCTTTCGACCGACGAAATGTAGCGACAGAGTCTCGAGTGGAAATCTCCAGCAGTCCAGGAAGTACCTTGAGGCTTTGCCAGAACTGGTACGAGAGGCCTTCCGCGAAGCCGCAGTATCGATGTCACTGGTGAAATCCTTCCGCGTATGGGCGCCCTTCCCTCTGAAGCTGTCGGATGAGAGCAAGAAGTTGTTAACCGATCTTAAGGCCATCGGCCGTGGCGCAAGAGCGAGCGTAACTAGAAAAAGTGCGGTCAGTTTACCCTCGACCCGGGAGTCGGCAGGAGGGTTTTCGGCCTGTGTGGAAGTAGGAGGCATCTCCTCCAATTTTTTTCAATCGAAACACGACAAGCCAACCCAATTTCCTACGCGACAGATCCGAGTCCTTCCAGTAGAGAGTGGACGATCTGTATCCAATAGCAGTATGAGCTCAACCTTAAGGCAAATGTCGAGTTTCCAGCCCCGAAACGCATCTTCAGCCAATTCCAATTACGCAGAAGTGGCAGTTCAGGATGCCCTACAGACGCTTTACCACTCCGAGTACGTTCTTATGGCGGAGTACGTCGAGTTTGTGCTGCCGATGTTGTACGCGCTGTACATTTCTGTGCTCTACCACCTCCCGGTGGCAAAGTACTACCCACACACGGTGTCCATGACGAGTCAGAAGCTCGTGTCGACTGTTGTGAGTATTTTGGCCTATTCCGCCATCGAATTCGTGTCATTCGTCATTCTCGTCATTCTGTTAAAGAGAAGTACTACCCACACACGGTGTCCATGACGAGTCAGAAGCTCGTGTCGACTGTTGTAAGTATTTTGGCCTATTCCGCCATCGAATTCGTGTCATTCGTCATTCTCGTCATTCTGTTAAAGAGAAAGTTTGGGTTCTCGCCGCTGTACCAGTTGGCGTTTGTGCTGGAGACGCAGGCGGGGACGCTGCAAGGACACCTGCTTGTGTGGACTGTGTACATTCTCCATCTTACGCTGATACATTATGGTACGTTGGTGGAAGATGACAATTAGGTGGCCTCCGACTAACTCATTTTAATGAGTGCAGGCATTGATTTCAACGCAAAATTTCGATGAGTGTATTACAGTTGTCTACTTTAGAGCATCTGCAACGTTTTAGACTTTAAAGAAAAGGCTACAGTTGTGAGGATAGTGTGAATGTGCATTTCGCATTTCGAAGTGACAAAAGTTCAGACTTTAGAGAAAAGGCTACAGTTGTGAGGATAGTGTGAATGTGCATTTCGCATTTCGAAGTGACAAAAGTTCACAATGGACCCTCACAATAAAAAAAAAGCTTTATCAAACTATGCGAGCGGCCAGCGTAGGCGGCCGCCTCACCTTCACGAAAGTCATGCATAGCGCTGATGGGATAAATTTTTATCTAAAACAATGGTTGGTCGAGATAAGACGCTCTCTACATTATTCCATTCGGGGCAGCTTTTCCTTTAGATATATGACGATGAGTCCGACTGGAGAGGACAATATTAGCACCACAAGAGCACTAAAAAACGGTCACTTCGTACCGCTTATAGAGCAGCGTCAAATAGCTTCACCATCACTGAAAAAGCAACTTTAAACGCTTTCAGAGCCTTGTTTTTACGTCTAGGCTCTGAATGCGCTTCTTGACCAAGTGTCAGCCGAATTTGTGGAATATCGAGTTCAGTGGCATTTAAAGAGCTCGAATAGTTCCAATATTTCTCGGTACTTTTTTTCTATTTACTCAGCAATAGTCATCGTCTCTTTAACGCAGATTTGAACATCGCAGGTCTTTTAATTTTTTCACTAGCACTTTCAGTTTATAGAAGACTCAATTTGATCACGTGTGTGTGTCTGGTCGCTATCATTAGCAAGACAAGATCAGGAATTTCATGACGTCAGAATGGGACCGCAACATCTTCAGTTAAGGAATTCCTGCGAAGTCACTTATTCAAACAGCGAACACCCTGCTACACTACGCAACGCTACGTAAAGTCATGGCCAATTCAGCTAACCCGAAGCTGTCGAAGCCATCTCGCAGCGGTCATCAAGACGGATTGTGCACAACTATAGGGAAGATGGCACAAAAGGTATCAAAAACTTGGGATCGCAGTCAAATTGGCCGCCGAAGCCAATACTCCATCGAGCGCTTGCTCGCGTTTCGGGACTACTACGAGCGCACTTCAATGCTTCGTGCGTTTACAGTGTGCGTGCTCACCCCCATTCCAGCCTTGCTAGTAGCTCTAAGTATCGACTGCATCCCGTTGAAGGATCCTTCGGACGGCTGGAGAGCGAACTACGCGGCCTGGGTCAGGCTATTCGTTATGATGGCTGCCATTTCGCTCGGTTTAATTGAACAGATCCGCGATGTCATTATCAGAGGGACCATTTCCAACGCTGGGGCCGTTAAAGTCGCTCTGGGTACTGCTAGTTGCTACGTTGCAGTATCCATTGGCGTGGCCGCGGCGTGGAGGTTTCCGATCCCGTTTGGGTTGGTGCTCATGGTGTGGCCCTACGTCATTATCTTCTCGTCTTGGACTGTGCTGGTCATCGGCCCTCGATTGCTGCTCCAGTCGTCGCTGATGCGTCAACAGATCAAGGCTCAGCTGCTGATAGTCGCGGCCCAGGGAGTTGTAGCCGTGGCTTACCCTCTCTTCAGTGCCGTCTTCAACCGCCTCTCGGGCCTGGGTCAGGCCGTCTTCGTCATGTTGATGCCCCTGATCAAGTTCTTCACTAAACAGATCATTGCCGCCGCGGCCCAGAGTCTCCACGAGCACGTCGGGCCTATTGTCGTCTTCTCCGTGGACGTCTACAACGTCTACTACGTTTCGATCTGCATGCAATCGGCGACGTCCATCACCACGGCGGTACTCTTTGTCATAGTCGATAGCGTCCACGTTGCTGTGGCTGTTCGCACCATCTTCCGACAAACGCAAGCTAGTATTCAGGACGGGTACTCAGGCCACCAATACTTCCGCAACTTGCCATCCATAGTGCGGGCCACGATTCATGAAACCAAAGCTCTACACACTCGTACTAAACCCATTCGACTATTCGCCCCGTTCCCGCTCCCGCTCGCGAACGAAAGCAGGGTCTACATGGCTGAGCTGGAAAAGCTAGCAGTGGAGGCATCGGACCAGAGCGCTGTCGCTGTGATCAGGTCCAGCCAAGCGCTCGATTCAAACGGAAAGCTGACATCCGAGCGAACTACGACGAGTTTGTCCAGAAAGTCGTCGATGCAGACCAAGTCGATCCCGACCATCTCGGTTCTTCAGCGGCATCAAGTGGTGCCAACCAACCGCGACCCAGCGCCACCTCCACCTATGAGACCGGCCCGACTGTCGAAAGTAGCGTGGAAACTCAGCCAGAGCCGGGCTCGTATTATGTCCGGCAAAGATAAAATGTTGGGTCTGTCGAAGCCGAAGCCGTCGTATCAGCACGTGCAGGACGAACTCCAGGCGCTGTTCCACTCCGAGTACGTGCTCATGGCTGAGTACATCGAATTCATGCTGCCAACGCTCTACGCGTTCTACCTCGGGATTATTTTCCATCTACCGGTGGCCGCGTACTACCCGAATTCAGCGTCCTTGTCGCTTTACAAACTGGAGGAGACACTCGTGAGCATTCTCGCGTTTGCAGCCATCGAGTTCATTGCGTTTGGCGGGCTTTTGGTGCTGCTCAAGCGGAAGTTCGGCTTCTCGCCGCTCTACCAGTTGGCCTTCGTGCTGGAGACGGAGGTTCGCACGGTGCAGGGCCATTTGTTCGTTTGGACCCCGTTCATTTTGCAGATGACCCTGGTCCATTACGGTAAGTACGTTTGTTTCAACATTGTTCATTAGGTGGAATATTAACATTTGGTTTGCACTAATACCCAGGGGTGGACTTCACCTTTCAGTTTCTACATTTCTGAGTGTGATGTTGTCTGCGGCCTCCTCCTTCCAGACGCCGTCTTGTGAGGAGTGGAACATATAATACTTATACTCTGAGGCATTAAAAATACCAAAAGTTCACTTTACTAATGCCGCCAAAGCGCTTGGAAATAGTGCACCTTCGCCCTCATTTAGAGGCGAAAATAGCCAAGGAACCACACATTAGGCCATAGCCCCACTGCAACAGCATGGCTTCTGATCATAATGAGCAGCTAGGGCCCCCAGCACCCACGACGGTGACTCGGAATCATACCAGGCCAAGGTGGAGATGGATGCGCGATGCGGCACTGCGTCTATACAAGCAAATAACGCGATCGTGGCTCCAAGTTCAGATCGCGAATCGACAACAGTATTCGGTCGAGCGAGTGCTTGCCTTCCGGGATTACTGCCAACGAACGTCGCGCACCCGGGTGTTCGCCGTGTGTCTGTTGACCCCCGCCCCAGCGTTTGTCGCGATGTTATTGATCGAATGCATCCCGCTCGGAGCTCCCGAAGAAGGCTGGCAGGGTAACCGAATGCTGGCGGTGCGGATATTCGTCTCGAGTCTCTTGGTCGCCAGCGGTATCGTCTTCTTGAACAAATTCTTGATCAGCGAAGCGCCAATTTCAAATATGCGGGCGATCGGAATTGCCACAATCTCGGCGATATGCTACACTGGAATGGGTATAGTGCTGGCTGCGTTGTGGAAGTTCCCGACCCCCTTTGGTCTCGTGCTGATGGTCAGTCCATTCGTGACGATCATCATGACTTGGTTCCTCCTCTGTATCGGTGCGCACGCACTGAAAACCAACAAGAAGCTCCAGAAGCAGCTGATCGGTCATACAATCTCCCTCTCGGCTCAAACGCTGCTAGTTGTAGCGTACCCGACGTTTAACGCGATATTTCTGCACCTTGACAGTGTGCAGCAAGCGATTTTCATGCTCGTGCTGCCAGTCATCAAGTTTTCCGCCAAGCAGATCACGGCTAGCGTATCTGCTCACATTCAGGATTTCCTTGGAGTAACGATCGTGTTTTCCGTCGACGTGTTCAACGTTTTGTACGTGGCAATTTGCATGCAGACCGCTCGATCTTTGCTCACGACGGTGCTGGTCATGTCCTTCGACACACTCCACAACATTCTCGCGCTTCGTACAATCTATTACCATTCAAAAAGGAACAAAACTGGTCCGGAACAAGGCAACGCCAACTGCGTCGAACGGGTTTTATCCGCGCTAGAAGCGTTCCAGCCACGAACGAGGCCGTACTCTGGAGTAATTTGCGTATTTGGACCGTACAAGCTCCCAGTGTCGGCTCAAAGTAGGACTCTGCTCGACGCTCTTGAGCAGAAGCTGCGTGTCCAAAATGTAGCGAATGCCGCAGCGAAATCCCCACGAGCTCGCTCGATACTGGGGTTTTCAGTGCGAGCCATTGGGCCGCGGAGTCACCAAGTCTCGCCTTCCAGTACTCGACAACCGTCAAGATCGACGAGTAAAGCTGATTTTCTGCCTTCGTCCACGTGGAGTGCAGTGGTTGTCCCTGAACCTTTGGAACCTAGTTCAGGCGCAGCAACCCACCGCACGACGACTCAACGTCCATCCCAACGCGTGAGGAGGTCGTGTCGATCAAACGCTTCACGAACCCGTGGGGAAGAAGCCATCGAAGAGGGACTGCAGGTTCTATTCCATTGCGAGTACGTCATCCTAACCGAGTATGTCGAGTGCACTCTGCCAATATTCTATGCGGCCTACCTCGCTGGCCTGTATCACCTGCCGACCGCAGCCTACTACCCCTTCACCAGGTCGATGTCCCCGGCCAAAATGGTCTCGACGCTCGTCCAGCTCGTTATCTACGGCGTGTTCGAGTTCGGATCTTTGGTGGGCATGTACTTGCTGCTGAAACAGCGCATGGGCTATTCCCCTGCCTACCATCTCGCGTTTGTGCTTGAAACGCACGTGGTGCTGCTCCAGAGTCTGCTTTTTATCTGGATTATCTTCATCGCGCAGCTCACACTGGTCCATGGAGGTACGCACTTGATATACGTCGGGAAAGAGGGTTCAACTTTTTATTCACTGTATATTGTTGATGCAGGTGTAGATTTTGATGCCCCGTTCAAATAACTTGGGCAACAAAAAGGGAGTACGCACAAGAATTTAACTACTGACGCAGTTGTAAGCGATTCTAATATCTTGTCTTAAGCTACGAATAGCAACGAGCGCGACTATAAATACTGGTGTGGACAGCGCAATGAGCACTCCACCGCTACAGCAGTCGTCCAGTGGCTCAATGCTAGAGAACCGAGTGTCGCGATGGTCCGCCGACGTAAAATTCACCCTATAGACGTATCTTCAGGGTCGACTGCGAAGCGCAAAGGCCTCGTGCAAGTGTTCCTGGAAAAGTACCGAGAGTTGGCAGTGGCTTGGCACCGCGGTCAGATCGGGAACAGACAGCACTATTCAGTCGAGCGCATGCTGGCGTTCCGAGACTACCACGAGCGCACGTCTCTCGCTCGTGTCGTCGCGGTCTGCGTCCTGTATCCGATCCCAGCATTCCTCACGATTTTCCTGATCGAGTGCATTCCGCTGGCAGACCCAGCTGATGGGTGGGAGGCCAACTGGGCACTGTGGATTCGCATGCTTGTTTCTTCCTTCGTGGTCTCGCTTGGTCTGTTATTCCAGTTCAAGGCTGCGATTGAAGCCGGATTCATTTCAAACGCACGGACGATCGGCATTGCGTTTGGGGCGGCGATCTTCTACACAGGCATGTCGCTTGGGCTTGCTGTAACTTGGAAATTCCCGATTCCTTTCGGCTTGGTCGTGATGGGGCTGCCGTACCAACTCGTTATCAATGGGCTGTTCGTCTGGGGTGTTGGCGTGTACGTTATACGGGACAACGCGAAGCTACGGGGCCAGGTTTTGGCTCACTTCCCCGTATCTTCAGCTCAGCTCTCGCTTGTCGCTGTCTATCCTCTGTTTAGCGCCGTGTTCGTCCATCTCTCGGCGTCCCAGCAGCCGCTATTTGTGATGGTGCTGCCCACGCTCAAGTTTGTGCTGAAGCAGATGATCGCCCGCGTTTCGACACATCTGCACGAGCGAGTCGGGAGTCTCATCGTGTTCACCGTTGACGTCTTCAACGTCATCTACGTGTCCGTGTGCATGCAGACAGCGCAGTCGGTGCTCACGACCATTTTCCTCATGGCGTCCGACGTTTTCCACATTCTGCTGGCGCTCCGAACTATTTACTACCACACCAGCGCCATTCACGAGTACCGACAGCGGGCCAGTGCGAAGTGGAAGTTGCGATACCCCATCAACTAACTACCTGGAAGGGATGCCGGCCATGCTGCGGTCGGCGTTTAATGAGGCGCGGGTATCGCAGACTCGGCCGTCCAAGGCGATTCGCGTATACGGCCCCTTTAAGTTGCTCGTATCATCCGAAAGTGCGCTCCTCTTGACTGAATTGTCGACAAAAGGTGGAGACTACCTGGAAGGGATGCCGGCCATGCTGCGGTCGGCGTTTGATGAGGCGCGGGTATCGCAGACTCGGCCGTCCAAGACGATTCGCGTATACGGCCCGTTTAAGTTGCTCGTATCATCCGAAAGTGCGCTCCTCTTGACTGAATTGTCGACAAAAGGTGGAGAGAAAGTCATGACTGCGGAAGTTACTGCAGCATCGAATCAAAAATCTGGTCCAGCGCTAGCCATGATCCCGGTGGAAGTACCTGACCATTCGAGTCTTAACCTCTCTCGTACTTCTGTTATGCCTGAAAGCCGACCAATTTCCAGAATACCACCCGCAGAAAACTTCCGTATCGAGCCTCCTGGCGCAGTAACGCGAGCGTCCTCGCTGCGTAAGAAGTCATTGAGTTCAATGCCCAGATCGCACGCGTCCGCTCATTCCCTGGTCGACAATCTACGGCGAGCCTCTCTCGCCCCCCTCGGGGCTCCAATCTGCGAACTGAAAACTTCCGAGGAGGCTGCTAAAGAGGGGCTGCAGGCGCTCTTCCACTGCGAGTACGTCATTCTAACGGAATACGTCGAGTGCACGCTGCCATTGCTCTACGCCGTCTACCTCGCTGGGTTGTTCCAGTTGCCTACTGCTGCTTACTACCCCCATACACGCGATTTACCTGCTGAAAAGATGCAGTCGACGCTGATCCAGCTCGTTGTGTACGGCTCGCTCGAGTTTGGCTCCTTTGTCGGCATCTTCTTCATGCTGAAGCGAAGGTTCGGGTACTCGCCGCTCTTCCAGCTGGCCTTCGTGCTGGAAACGGAAGCGATGACGCTGCAAGGTCTGCTGTTCGCCTGGGTCGTGTTTGCGTTGCCGCTGACTCTGGTGCATTACGGTAAGAACAGTGCTTTTCGGGGCTCCGAACTCGATGGATGCTCATATATCGGATCAAATGTGTGTATCTTGCAGGTGTCGATACTACCGCCCTCATCGCATAGCGGAATAGGGAGTAGTCGTCGATACCGAAGCAACGTTTTGATGAAGGTACTGCCCCCAGTCCATTTTGTAGAACTGTACGTGTAGTGCAGCATTACGCACATGAGTCAGATTCCTCCCTCGACTGGGCGCGCGCTCTCCGCGCAAACGCAAAGTATTTGCACCAGGTGGTGAGGACCGTTTCGAGTGTGCAGAGAGGTCCAGTGGCGCAGCTCGGACGCGCTGCAATACTCTAGCCCTCAGACTACAAGCATACCGGCTGGATCTGCTCCTACAAAATGTAGCCATTTGCTGCCTCGTTCTATTTTTTAGGTTCTATTTTTTGCTAGTCGCGCCGCTGTGGACGAATTAAGCCAGCATATGTACTCAACCAGCGCCCTGCTCGCTTGTTTGGTTGAGTGTGGGGCCACACCCGAAGCTGCAGACGAATGGTGTTAACCGCTAGCTGGGGCGATGGTGCTCTGGCAGAGAGAGAGAGATCGAGAGCGGTTGCAGTCCGCTGCTCCCGCGGGAAGGCGTTAAAAGGGCGCCAAAGTTTGACTGCTGGCCTTTCAGACGAGTGGAGCGCGTGTCGGGCACAGCGCGCAAACACATTTGCCATCCAACCGCTTCCTGCGGCGCCGGTGGTCGGAGCCGGGAGCTCGGATCTTGGTGGTGGCAGCTCCTGAATCATGCGCGCGCACCGTCTGAGCTTTCCTTCCACTCTCTCTTTCCTGCTACTGAACACGACACGGCTCCAGATACGCGCAGCTAGCTCCACAACGTCCGCCGTAGCGTGACGTTCGCGTCCCAGCTCATAATCGATTCTGCGGCCGCCGTTCAAGACCCCGCGACAAAATCTGTAACCATGTCCACCTCGTATCTGCGATTCCGACGGAAGCTCGGCGACGCGCTCTACGGAGAAGTCATGGAGTGCGAGCTCCACCACTCCGCCCCGCACTACCCGAATCTG